>LGRX02023869.1:0-12116 GCA_001247695.2 Cymbomonas tetramitiformis | reverse complement strand
GTCGCCCTTCAGCGCGGCGACTCCAGCGGACGATCCATCCGCGGATTAGTCGCCTTCAGCACGGCGACTCCAGCGGGCGACTCATCCGCGGATGAGTCGCCCTTCAGCGCGGCGACTCCAGCGGGCGGCTTATTCGCGGATGAGTCGCCTTCAGCACGGCGACTCCAGCGGGCTACTCATCCGCGGATGAGTCGCCCTTCAGCGCGGCGACTCCAGCGGGCGACTTATCCGCGGATGAGTCGCCCTTCAGCGCGGCGACTCCAGCGGGCGACCCATCCGCGGATGAGTCGCCCTTCAGCACGGCGACTCCAGCAGGCGACTCACCCGCGGATGAGTCGCCTTCAGCACAGCGACTCCAGCAGGCGACTCTTCCGCGGATTAGTCGCCTTCAGCGCTGCGACTCCAGCGGGCGACTCATCCAGCGGGTAGTCGCCTTCAACTGGCGACTCCAGCGGGCGACTCATCCGCCGGATAGATTCGCCTTCAACGCCGACTCCAGCGGGCGACCATTCCGCGGATGAGTCGCCCTTCAACTGGCGACTTTAGAAAAACTAATTTGCATGCATTTCAGTTCAGGGACTCTGTTACCCTCTTCGTTGAATGACGTGTTCAATTTCTCATGTCGCTGTAGAGAGTTATGATGTTCGTCAGTCTTCTAAACAAGACGTTAAGGATCTTCGCTCTGAATTCTGGACCTTGAACGTGGCATCTCCTAAAGAGAAAAGTCTTCAAGGAATGCAGAGACAATGGATCATATCTACCCTTAAAAAGTCGTCCGACTTTTCAGATCAAGATGCACCAGTTCTCAAATTTGCCATTGGCTCTCAGCGTGTGTGTCACAAGTTTTATGAGAAATGTTTGCCGATATCTCATGGACGGTTGACGAAGCTAATAAAGGATTTATTTGCCGGAAGAAAACATAACAGGTAAACCAATTTACAGTTTTCCTGTAGGCTCCCATTCTTTGCATCAGATTCATGATAATAATATACATTTTTCCCTTTTCAGGCTGCACGGAAACAGCAAACAAGTGCAAGTACAGGGCTTGTCATATATTCCAAAAAACTCTCTAAAGGTTTCAGCAGCGAAAACCTTTCTGCAGAAGATTGCCAAAGAGCAAGGTCAACATCAACAGGACAAGAAAGAAACACATCTGCCTCAAGGAATGACAAAGCTTGACGTCTACGAAAAGTTTATCGAAGAGCTTCCAGCCTTTGGTTCTGAGAGATTCAAGGTCAGTGAGCCATATTGGTATACGATCTGGAGAAAACACTTCAAGTGGCTGAAGTGTCCGAAGATTTGCAAGTTCTCGGAGTGCAAGATCTGCTCGACCGCAAAGCTTCACAAGCAAGTCGCCCCGGCCGAAATGAGAGGTATGTTAGAAAGAAAACCCACTCTTGTTCATGAGAGGTATGTTCAGAAAGAAAACACTGCTTGTTCATACACGTGACCACTTACCTGAATGTGTTTGCGTTGCAGTACGAATCGAAAATCTTTTGCAAGCTCATCGACTGGATGCAAGGGCTGAACGGGAGAAGTACTACAAACACATTCAGAAATCCAGCGCAGCAAAAGGCAACGCGAAGTGGTGGAAATATACTACCATGATCATCGATGGCATGACACAACGTACCACACAATTGCCTCACTTTCGTCGAATGCCCTCTTGGGTCAAAGACAATAAGGCATTGATAGATACCCACTGCATGGGGATACTCATCGAAGGCATCGGTCGTTTTATGGAATTCAATTTCAGTCATAACTACTCTGACAACTCGAACTATCTTGCGAACGTCATACAGCGGGCAGTAGCACGAGTTCATGAGCATCGACGATCGGGTGGGCATCCGTTACCGGAAGTATTGTATCTACAATTGGACAATGTAAGCAGCAATAAGAGCCACTTCTTAATTGCTTATTGTGCCATGCTGGTCAAACGTGGGGTATTCCGCAAGGTGAAGATCAACTATCTGATCGTGGGACATACACACGAAAATATCGATCAGATGTTTTCAAGGTTTTCTGTGGCTTTGAGGAGGCTGAACGTTTGGGACATCGAGCATTTGATGGAGGTGGCTAGGAACTGCTTTAAGGATGGAGTAGTTCCGGAATGTCAACTGATCGATGAGGTGCACGATATCAAGGACTGGATGCATGGATGCTATAACGAAGTGCGCGATGTCAGCTTCCAACATGCTTTCAAGATTTTTTCTGGCCCCACAGGCGACGTGTTAGTGCAGGCGAAACGTTATTCATTCGATCCAGTCTGGCTTCCAAAGGAAGGTGGGGTGAAGGTATTTAAGAGCAGCCTGCCCGAGGGCTCACCATGCTTTGTCGAGCCTAAATCCATTAACGAATTGAGCGCACGGAAACAAGCGAAGCAGCTTGCGACTTCCAGGAAGTCTACGAGCAATCCATTGAAAGAGATCGAGGATCTTGTCGTTCAATGCAAGAGGAATCTTTGCTTATGCATTCGAGGTAAGCACTGCACTGCTAGCGATTACGATTTGATTTGTCATATTTCAAATGTATGTGGCCTTCTTAGTTTCTCGGGTTATGTTCTGCAGATGTCGCAACCACCGAGGAGGCGGAGCGGCTTCAATTTCTAGCCAATCGCGCAAATACTTTTCTTGAAGGGTATGTTCAAATGCAACGTGACATTGCGGCAGGAACGTTCGAACTGAAAGAGAAGACATTGTGGGTGCTGCACGAGGCTCCCTTTGAGGTTACTGGACCCATGATGCCTGTTCCTTCGGGTGCTTTGAGCGCGAACGGGCGAGATGCGGAAGTACTGATTGTCGATGAGCCAATGGCTGATACGAATATTGAACGTGGATACACGGATGCACAACTGGCTGATTACGTGCAGGGCCTTCGGGACTCCGTAGCGGTTCACGTGCGCCCAGTACCTCGTCCTATCTACATCGGGGCACAAAAAATACCATTAGAAGACGAGCTCGAGATCATCTTGCGCAATACATTCTGGGAGAAACTGACGACCCGGACTACGATGTGAGCTACAGCAAGATGAAGAAAGGTAGCATGGCTGTGTTGATTGCTCCCGAATCCGAGAAGACTGCCCGGACGGAATACCCGTTTCGTATCGCTCTGGGAAGGAGCCGAGGATGGTCGAGATATCTGTACCTTTGTGAGGTACAAGAGCAGCTGCTAAATGAGAAAGGTGAGAAATGTTTGTTGATGTGATTGCGCGCGCAACCTGCTTTTAACATCACAACGTTTTATGTCAATCTAATATCTCTTTTATCTTCTTTCTGGTGCAGGAGAAAAATGTTTGCGGTGGTTGACTTGTGGTACATTTAAGCTCACGAGCGCCTCCCAAAAGGAGGCCCAGAATGCAGACTCCCGGCTTTCGAAGGAGAAGGCATCGAAACCTGAAAGTTTCCGGCTGCATCAACGTACCAAGCAGGTGGCGCCGTATACACCAAGCGAAGTATTAGTAGCATGGGACTGGGACACGGAAGAGGAGCGCCGAAAGATCAATGCAAGCACACAGCGATGGATCCCGGGTGAGCAATATGACTTGTTGGTCAAACGAGTCATCGCCAGCGACATGTCAAAGAGCTTTGAGCCGCCCGAGCATAGAACACCCAAACTCTTACTGCGCGACGCAATCATGCCATTAGAGGATAAAGAGGATAAAGAGGATAAAGAGGATAAAGAGAACGCGGAGGCTGAAGAGGGTGAGAGTTCGGACGAGGAAGCCTCTTTGTCGTCCTTGTCCGATGATGACGACCAGATGTGTGAATAACTCGATCAGTCCGATGAACTTGTATATAGAAGTTGTAAAACAATAGTATATATTGTGAATATCTAATGTTGAACTATCGTGGTATTACCACGTTTGATTTCCTTGCACTCATTTTACCTAGTTCTTTTTCCTTGCACTCAGATTGTTCGGACGCCCAAGGAATCCTTGGGAACGCGTATCACATGGATGGAACAAACACCACATGTCTGCATGGTCATATAAAACTTGCTTTCACGGCATCCCTGTTCATTTTTTGCTTACGCTCACCATCCACCCACCTCCTACCAACATTCCAAGAACATGGACGCTCAGCGAATCAACCTGACGGTCGATCCGAAACATGTTTTGTTTTTATTGTTCTGCCCTTCATCCGTGCGAGGTACGATAGGAGAAGGCAAGCGCAAAGGGATTCAGTTGCTAGAATGAGAAACGGCGAATGCCCAGAGTGTATGAGGGAGTATAACAGGCCTATTTGGGAGGACAAGAATCGATGGAACGATTTATGGCATAAACATTTTCATGAGAGGCACGACCCCGTGTGGCGTCGAGCCTTGGAGTTAGAACCAATCCGTCCCCGTTTTCGTCTGACACGCCTTGGCCGCCATCTGTTATAACTGCAGAGTCACCCGAATTTTCACCCCGACAATCTCGATTGATGACCAGGTATATGTTTCTTTGTTTCTTTGTTTCTTTCTTTCTTGAGCAGGATTGCCTTGCTATCATGCTGGCCACAAATTCTTATCCACCTGTGAATTCTGTGTGCCCGCAGATGATGACACCAAGCTCCTCGCACACACATCGCGGTGCATTGGCTACTTTGAAGAGGCACACGTAGAATAATAACAATAAGAATAACACATAGACTTCGATATGCAACGAGGTTGTGTCATTGTGAGATGACCTTTTGACAATAGTAGAGTGAGATTTGTACTTTTTATGTAACATGTCTTACGTTGGTTTGTAAAATGTCACGCATTATAAAGCCTGCCTATATCTTCATCAGCATTCATTTCTCGCTTTCGCTCACGATAGACCCCACCTCCTACCAGTGAGCGACACACCCAGATGCCAGACTACTACATTGTCCTTTTCCGTTTTGTGCTTCCCGCCATCCGGGAAAGACGCCGTTCCCGCGAGGAATGCTTTTTGCACGCATGGGTAGAAGAACGATTTCTGTGGGCCCTTGAAACACGAGTACGCATTACATGCCCCGATATCCCTGGCACGTTTACCTCAGAAATCATTGTGTTTCCTGTGACACTTGCGCGGTTTTTTTTTAATCCTCGGAGAATTGCGAACGACGACGTCGGCGGCTTAAGAGTCAATGAGGCGTCCTACTTTAATCGGACTAGTTGGATTTCCGGTATGAATTTGTATCGCAGTTTTAACGAACTCCACCGACGATGGTTATATGATCACCATTGGGCCTGGTGCAACGGTTGGTTTCGCAACTTCCTTGACTATGACGCTGATGGTAACGAATTCGTCTATGCTCGTGTATACGACCGGCCCTGTTGCGATGATTGCGGAAGGTCAGATTCCCTTGTTATGCGAGTGACTTACCCACATCGATACATATGTGTCGACCGCGCGAGTTGCGAGTTCTGGCAGGATACCGATGATACCGAAATCCCAGAGTTGCTGTCCTCCGACTCCGACTAAGGTATAAAAGCTCAATACCTCTTACTCAGCCTTCATTTCTTGCTTTCGCTCACCATACATCGTGCCACCCCTGCCACCTCCTACCATTCTGAGAGCCACCCGCCTGATGACAGCCCACGGCCACTATCTCCTTTTCGAATGCGTTCTTCCCGTCATCCCGGAAAGACGCCGTTCACGCGAGGAATCCTTTTTGCACGCGTGGGTGGAAGAGCGATTTCTGTGGGCTCTTGAATCACGTGAACGTTCGCCGCGCTATTTTGCGTACCCCTTTACCACAAATCAAGTCAGAAGACGGGCTGTTCCCTGTAACGCTTGCGATATACTTTGGTGGACCTGACGTGTGGTCAGTGGAAATGCAGGATGACGATGTATATGCTCGACAGTCTCGCTATAGGCACTTACATGTCTTTCGCGGCGAGGCGTCCTATTTTCGCAACTGGTCTCGTTGGATTTGCGGTATGCACTATTGCGATTTAACCGAACTCCGGCGTAGGTGGTTGGTCGATCACCATTGGGCCTGGTACAACGGCTGGTTTCGCAATCAAGTTACCTATGATGGAGATGGCAATCTAATTTATGCTCGCTTATACACCTGGGCTTGTTGCCATGATTGCGGTTCTCGAAGGACAGTTCTTGAACGTTGCAATGATGACCGAGAAACTGATATGCCACACCGCTACATCTGTGTCGATCGGGAGGCTTGCGATAGTGTGATTGAGCTTGAAATAGCTGACGAGGACACAGATTCGGAATGGGGCCATCATTTGGACGACTCAACCGATTCGGATCCGTCGGCGGGATCCCTGCACGATTAGCCACGATTAGTCATAATGCACAATTGAATAGAATACACATGGAATGTAACCACTGTGTAATACAACCACTGTGTAATACAACCACTGTGTAATAATGTAACATACAATGATTATTAAAAATGTGAAGATCGGGGTTCTTATACCATTGCTTGTACCATACACGTGACTTATGATATTTTTGTTGCCCGCATCGAGAAGAATTGTTTTCTAGAATAGATGGGTGGTGGCTAAAGCCACCGATTGAGATTCGACCATCAATTCAAATCAAGACGAGTCATCCGCCGACAGTCGACAAGGTCAGTGCAGATGTACCCGTCGCCAATACGGGTAAGATCCATATCAATGCGTCGGCATCGACTGCAGGCAGGCCTCATAGACAACTCGTACCGCGACGGGTAGATCCATTGAGGATCTGCATGCTCGTTGTAAAAGCCGTTGTACCAGGCCCAATGATATTCACGAAGCCACCGTTTTGCGAAGTCGTCGAAATCGATGTAGTCTAGCCGGAATCTGAAGTTGTTTGACATGCCAGGTCCTTGCCAATGGAACCCTTCATCATCGTAATATGGGGCTTCAAAATTGGAGGTAGGGAATATCTGCAAGAAATTTCCCCAATCACGAACATCCCCCCAATCGACTTCGAGCAGATCACGTAATTCATAGAAATAGTGAGCCAAAGTTACAGGCATCCAAACATCACCAAACATGCCCGAAAACGTCAAAACTTATTCTTCCAACGCCCACAAGAAACGCTCTTCGACCCATGCCTGCACAAAGTATTCCTCACGCAGTTGACGCATTTCCCGAATGTAAGGAAGAACAATCCCAAACAGGACGTAATGGGTATCCGCCATTCTTGATAATGCAAAGATGAAGCGGTGTGTCTTCCAGGAAGAAATGGAAAATGATCCTCCTAAAGGCCTCAAGCGATTTAAAGATTGCCAAGGAGGGCTTGGGCCTCTCAAGGTGAATGCCGCAAACCAATAGGATGAAACCAACAATCACAAGATTGGCCAAGATAAGATTGGCGCGGACAAATGTTGGCCCAAGATTGGCGCGGATTGCGAGTTCTGGCAGGATACCGAAGTCCCACAGTTGCTGTCCGACTCCGACTCCGACTAAGGTATAAAAGCTCAATTCATCTTACTTAGCCTTCATTTGCTGCTTACGCTCACCATCGTGCCACCCCTGCCACCTCCTACCAGAGAGTGAGCGACGCGCCTCTACAAACTCGTGATGCCTTCAGTGTTAAGGTTTGGTGTGCATCGGAATCGTGCCAGTATCGATGTAGATGCCATTAATCGCCATGAGATGGAGCACCGACCATGCCCCGAATGCAATTTGCACCAGTGGACTTTGAGAACGATGGCAAACCGCCCTTTCCGCCGCCCGCCGATGCCTCACAGGCATGATCTGATATGGGCTATGTGGCGCTTTACCCGACGAACTCGGTTTTATCTGTTTTTTGAATTGGTAGAGCCGGAACGCTATCCCGATCGCGCTGAATATGCATGGGGTGAAGCGTGGATGACTCCGCGATTAATGGTTATTCCAGTCGACGTTGTACGCCTATTGGTCTGTTGGTACCAGAATGACGAAACGACACCTTTCGACGAGTACTGTATCAGTTGCGATTGCCTTAGTTGATCAGGTATACAAGCTCAATACCTCTTACTTAGCCTTCATTTGCTGCTTACGCTCACCATCGTGCCACCCCAGCTTGACACTAACAACTAACAACTGACCACGCTCAGGCAAACTCGTCATGAAATGCGATTATTGTGACCTTCCTGCAAACGTTCGCATATGGTTTAATGCTGGTTCGCATCTTGTTGCGATAAATGAGCATACCGAACATTTCGCGTGTATGCGTTGTTCTTACGAAATATTCATGTGCGAGGAAGCAATGGACGACGAAGACGGAGTATACTGGGAGCTGATAGATTAGTAGACCATTACTTTCCGGCGTCTGAAAGGCGTGGAATGAACTAATTCGAGATCGCTTGCCTGGTAGCAACTTACGTACTTTGCAATGTAATAGTAACGCTATGATATGTTGTACGACCAGCTGACTTATGGCTTTTGCGACATATATATATTGTAACACTACTAACACTAGCAAACATTCTACTTGTAACGTTAAACGAATATACACCGTTCATGCAACAATACCCGTGTGATGATAGTTGTATAGCCGCGTTTTTTGACGCGGGGCTTGTGTTTATGAACACACCCAATCCAAAAAAGATATCTCTCTCCGTTGATTGCTCGATGATCACTCGAACCACAATGGCAAACCGCATAATGAAGGCATACCGTACCGCATAAACGCATATCGTAACCTACGTGGCTGCCACGTGTCTGCATTACACTGCGCGTTATGATGACGTGGCAGGTCACCCGTCGTCTATAAACCGAGAATAGTAACAGAAAAACACCGTCTAAAAACATGCATAGTGGTTCACGTATCCCCAATAGTCTGTTCATTCCGGCGGTCGTCATAATCGATATGTGACCATAAAATTTCCTACGGTTATGTGCAAAATTGTGCGAGATTTGCGCAGCCGGTTCGATAGCACGATCAAAAAGTTTGTAATCCGACGTCTCATCATCTGTATGCACATCCGCGACGTCTGAAACCAGGTCAAAACCATTCGGTCAAAACCTAGCTCCTACTGCAGTCGCTGCAAGATTCAGTAGTCTAATGATGTTTGCTAGAAACAGCTGAAACAGGCAGTGGGGATCCGCAGCCGACGGTGAACAAACGGATCACTAGACTCGTATAGATGGACATAAATACTGAGTCTAGGTCACTAGCTGTACACCGAGAATGACAAACTGGATATGACACCTGGCTGTACGAACTAGTCAGGCTGTCATTTCCAGCACACCACCTCATTTGAGGTGCACAGCTTGTGACAGCACACCACCCTAGCTACTAGAGTTTACTGAAAGAAATGTAAGCGGTTAACTCTATAAGCTAGCTAGGTCTCAAGATGTGGCTGAGTGCTAAAGCATAAATTACATGCTAAGATGTGAGTGAGCTGTGAGCTACGAGATTGAAATAACATGTCTCCGCCGATCAAAATTCTCTTTTCCAGCAACGGTGGCTGGCAACGTGATAAGAGGCTGCCGGTCTGCATGATGGAACTTAGCAACAAATACAAGAAAGTCCTGCCGGTCGATATAGCGTTTCAGTCCGTGGCATTGTGAAAAGGGAATCCGCCCATGAATGATGTCTTGATGTGCCATAAAAAAAATAAACGCTGCTCGCAAGTGGCTAGAAACAATAAATAAAAGCTGCTGAAATTAACCGGATCCCACCTAGAGCAATTGGCTAGCGTCCAGAGAAACGTGCCGCCGGTCAGTAAAAGAAAATCAGTAATCATCGGAATAATACTCTTCCCCATCGTAGCTGTCAAAATGCTCAGCAAACTCCTCTCGCGCACCACCATACTCCTGAGCATCGTAGGCCCCTGCGTCCCAGGCGGCCCACTCCTCTGCGGTGTAATCTTCATTGAACTCTTCTCCTTCAGCGAAAGCTGCTTCCGGAAAATTATCGTTATCAAATTCTTCTGTGTCTGGCTCATGAAATGAAGTTGTGCCCACATTAAACTCGTTGTGCGGTAAAAACTCTTCCCCAAGTGGGGCCTCGAAACTTCCGCCATAAGAATTCTGCTGAAAACCTGTGTCCAGCTCGAGTTCCTGTTCCAATCGTTCGGTCGAAAAATGCGGAGCGGCCAAGTGGCCATCGTGCTCCTCCTCTTCCTCACAACTGCCATCGGAATCGTCGAAATACCCAAGTGGGTACTCCGATTCATCCTCCTCTTCACTACTCAAATACACTTCATAATCTCGCCGCCCAGAGCCCATATAGGAAGCTGCAACTGGAGGTGCATGAATGTAATGAACTTCGGTAACCACAGGAGGGGCCCGTGGCACCATTTCGCTTGCCCTAGCGGCACTAGGCAAGGGTCTAGTGGTGGTAACCTGGGAATGAACTGATCGGACACTCAAAATCGCGGGCTCATCGCCAACTCCCATCTCACAAAACGAAACCGCTGATTTCATCGAACCCATGTCATGAGACCCGCCGGTCTGAGCACCACCTATCAGTGTGCCACTGTCAGAGACAACCACCTGCAAAATAATAGGTGATGAATCCGCCGACGATGCGGCCGAAAGATCTGAGCTCCGAAAGTGCGAAAGAGCGCGAGCCATAGAATAAACGAGCGATACGGTGCGCGAGCGGTTCAGCGAGTCCAGGTTCGCCAACTTGCCATCAATGGAAGCGCCAGAAGAGCTGTGAGCTCATCGCCCGAAGAAATCTGAGTGAAATCCATATAAGAAAGCGAATACGAATAAGAAGTCCACTCAAGAAAAATCGTAGAGCACCACCTCGTCGTAATCACCCAAAGCCGTAAGCAGCCGCCTCCAGAAAATACGTAGAATCTGCTCTAAAGCGTCCCACAAGGCGTGGAGACGCTCAACCGAAAGATAGGGCGGAAATAAAATAAAATTCTACGCTAAAATTCAGCTCACGCAAGCGTGAGAAGGACCATAACCTGCTAGAAACAGCAGCTCAGGCAGTGGGGAACCGCTGCCGACGGAGAAACAACGGATCACTAGACTCGTATAGATGGACATAAATACTGAGTCTAGGTCACTAGCTGTACACCGAGAATGACAAACTGGATATGACACCTGGTTGTACGAACTAGTCAGGCTGTCATTTCCAGCAATGTTAATTAGTTTTCAAGAGATAATAAATTTATTGTTTACGTGTTGGGGCATACGCTGTGCGTTTCCGCGCTTCATTTGAGCTCGGATGGTGCGAGAACCACGAGCTCAAAGTGGAGGGGCTCCGCAACGGTTTCCACGAGCAAAGATGCGCGTGTAAATCGTCCGTGAGGCGGAATGATGTGCAGAAGTACAGTCTCAGACATCCTAGCAGTACCCCAGGAAGCGTAAACCGTAAGCAATCCAGGGCAATCCGTTGTTTAAGGTAGGGATAATTTTTCCTGAGGGGTCATTGTGAGCATCATCCGTGACGCGGGCGGAACATATGCGTCATAACGTAGACAATAATATACTGACACATCACCACGAAACGCCAAAAATCCGGACGATAAGGGTTTGGGTTTTCAATTCCGATGTTAATATTGCATTTAGATTCAAAGTACATTGTTTCTAACCTATTTCGATGTTGAGGAAACCGATGGTGACCTCGAATTTTATTGGTTCTTAGTATTTAGGGGTGTTACAGCTTCCTGAAATCCCCCTATAAAGCCGGAATTCATAGGGTTTTTGTTCACATTGTACTTATTGACCAAATACCGTTCACGGGTGATATGGGCATAATGTAAGTTCAGTTTGTACATTGTTTGACCATTGTTTATGCCTCGCTTCACTAGCAACCATGCCACATGTTATACCCTCCCGTCTCCGACGGAGGGCCCATGCGGCGTTTAAAGTGTCGTGGTCACACTTTTGTGATCAGGTAGGTGGTCGCCAGGTTTCACGACATGTGACGCAGTTCGCAAAGCTCCCAGAATGAAAGTTGGTGACAGTGTCATGAGCGTTGGGAATTATACACAGGAGCTCGCAGAGCTCGAGCTCCCAGAGAGCAAGTTGGTGACATGACAGAGTGCAAGTTGGTGACAGTCTGAGACAGTGCCAGTGCAGTGCAGTGCAGTGTCACAGGACACGGTGACGATGACGCCCGCAAAGCGTTGTGGTTGTGGATGTCGTCGACACGTTGTGTTCAGATAGGAAGTCGCCAAGTTTCACGACATGTGACGCAGTCTGCAAAGCTCCTAGAGTGCAAGTTGGTGACACAGTCACCCAAAAAGAAAGTGTACTAACGGGGG
>LGRX02023868.1:15233-49511 GCA_001247695.2 Cymbomonas tetramitiformis | reverse complement strand
TCTATTTTTGCTAACGCTTCCCTCATCCGTTGCCCAGGCTCTCTTGCAAACGAGCGCGCGAATGAGGGAAGAAACGCCTAGCGGAAACGTGGACGCGGTTGACATCCGCGTTTCCGCTAGAGTTGAAATTGCACTGCCAAACGGTCAGTATGTGTTTATTATGCTTATATGATATGCGTGATATGTTCATGTTGTGCAGGATGCGTCCCTGTTGGGCGTGAGTCGAGTTGGCTCGAATCACGCCCATGATTACCCCCCTCACAAGAACCGTCTTGCTTCCAACCCATTCTAATTTGAGCAGAATTGCCTGCACACTCGGTATCGTGGTCAGGAACTCGCGTAGAATTACGTATCCGGTTCACTGAAAGCCCCATATCTTGGTTCAACGAAAGCCACGTATCTTGGTTCAACGAAAGCCCTGTATCTAGTTCAATGAAAGCCCCGTACCTGGTTCAACGAAAGCCCCGTATCTGGTTCAATGAAAGCCCCGTAATCTTGCTTGCGCAAACAAAGTTGTTCCTAACACTTATTATGTAGTCAACTGTACAAGGGAACCGTGGAAAGCAAGGGCAACGCACCTTTCATTTTTGATGGAGAATCTTTTATCCTGTCCTCTTTCTTGAATAGAGGACAATAAAATGCATACCATCAATGTGTTCAACAGTACAACGACGCCCGCCATTATCGCAAGAAAGGCACACCCTAGTGTACTTTTTCGGAGGCTTCCTCATGTTTGCAAAACGAAAGTGAACAGATGGGTGGGGGGAAAATTTTAACGCTTTATTAAAAATTTAAACGCAAATTTTTAGACGCATATGCATGTGTCACAAACCTATTCCCCAAAAACAGATTGAAATTTCTATTCCCCATTTTGGAGTAATCTATTCCCGAATCATTATGCTACCAAGCTGGCCGCCATCAGGGACTGGCCCGCTCTGGAAAACGCCACGCATGTGCGCCAATTTTTGGGGTTGGCTGGGTACTACCGGCGGTACATGCTGGGCTTCTCTGAAGTAGCACAACCCTTGACTCAGCTCACCAAAGGGGATGTCGCTTGGCTATGGGGACCCATGCAGCGTTGGGCCTTCGAGGAGATTAAGAAGGCGCTATGTTCTTCACCCACTCTGGCGCTACCCGATATGAAAGCGGCGGCCGAAGGACGGCATCCTTTCGTGGTACAAACTGACGCCAGTGGAGTGGCACTAGGGGGAGTACTGATGCAAGACGTAGGAAATGGTTTGCAACCTATCGCCTTTGAGAGCAGACAGTTTAATGGAGCCGAGCAGAACTACCATGCTGGCGAAAGAGAACTCTGCGCTCTCCATCACTGCACTACGCAAACTTGGCGACACTACCTCATCTGGACTGAGTTCCAATTGCAGGGTGACCACAAGCCCCTAGTCTGGTTAATGGCACCCGGACAACCTCTCAGCCGACGCCAAGCCCGATGGTACATGGATCTAGTGGAGGTAGGGGTACCCGAGATGGAGTACATCCCTGGGGCGCTACTCTGGGTTCCAGACGCTCTGTCCAGGCGACCCCGACTACAAGGAAATTTCCGCGAGAGAAGGACTGGTAGAAGCTGGCTTTGTGCATCCGGTTACTGGGAAACCGCAGCGACCTCCCTCGGCCGCAGACACTGCCAGCAAGTTTCGACCTGCAGCTGGTAAAGAGTCCCGCCAAGGACGCGCGCCCCTGGGAGTGGTAGATCCCAACAATTTGAAGGAGCGCAAGTCCAACAGCGCCAAGACCAAAGATCCTGAACCAGTCCTCGCGTACAGTGGGACTCTCACCTGGATGGACTCCCCTCAACTCTGGATGGACGCCTTACATACCCTGCAGCTGGCCGAAACTGGGTACGAGAAAGCAACCCTGGCAGTTCAGACGCGCTCTGGCAAACTGACAGCATCCTCGCCCCCTTCTCCCAGGAAGACCCCTGTTGATTACTCAGCAACGCCGAAGTGCAGCGAGGCCTCAACCAGACTCCTGGAGCCCAGCGATCGACAGGACTGGAAGTTCCGTGCGGACATGTTCGACTTCTTGAGTCAAGAATATGGACCTTTCGAGGTGGACGCCTGTTGCGACTTGGGAGGAAAGAATCGTCAGGTCAACCGCTACTGGACGGACTGCTTGAAGGAAAACTGGCGAGGGTTGAACGTCTGGTGCAATCCTCCCTTCTCCTCCAACCATTTGACCATCGAGGCCGTACTGAGGAAATATGTGGAAGAATGGCGTCTGGACCCTGAGAATACTTCAGCTCTCTTCGTCCTTCCTGACTTTCAGTCTCGCATGCCACAGTGGCGGCAGTTGTTCAGATCTGCGGGAATGAGAGTGGAGTACATTATTCCTACCCATGACGCTCAAGGAGAACCTGTGCAGATGTTCGCCGCCCCGGATGGAGCCCTTCTGGATCTTCCTTGGCCCCTGCTAGTGGTGTACGCCCCGCCAGCTCGACAGCGTGTCAAGCGGGAAAGGAAAACGAGTTCCCCCCCTCCTATCGTGCGTACTGGAGAAGCGGCCAGCGTTCGAGACCTGCATCAGCAGATATCAGGAGGCCAGTTCCTCAAAGCGCTGCAAGCGGAATATGGGCGACCTGGTCCCCTCCAGACTTTAAGGAAGGAAATCCAAGAAGCTCCGCATCAACGCACTCGTGACTTCTGCGTAGTGGGAGATGTGTTGTGGAGGGTGAGCGCTGGGCGCTATCAGTTGGTACTGGGAGAAGATTCACCCCTCCGTGAGGTAGTGCTGCAAGAGGCGCATGCATCTGTTTCAGCTGGACACGCGGGCAGGGACAAAACTCTGGAACGAGTACTGCGACGCTTCTGGTGGAAAGGGGCAGCAGAAGATGTGGGACGCTGGGTTTCATCTTGCACTATCTGTCAAGCGGTGCGACCGAGAAATTCCTACCCGGATGGATTGCTGAACCCACACACTATTCCTACGCGACTATGGCAAGTGGTCAGTGTGGACTTTGTTACTGGACTGCCAGTCACGGCGCGGAATCACGATGCCTTTGCTACTTTCACATGTAAGCTCAGCAAAATGGTTCACATCATCCCGTTGAACTTCCAGGACAGCTCCTCTGAGGTTATCGCTCGAATCTACTTCGACCACATCTGGAAACTACATGGCACCCCTATGAAGATTGTCTCTGACCGCGACCCTCGTTTTCAGGATGCTATGTGGAAGGAATTGATGAGACTTATGGGAACTAAAGTGGCCTCCACCACGCCTTACAACCCTCGTTCGGACGGACAAGCTGAACATACCAACCGCGTGGTAGAAGACATGCTAAGGTCCTTCGTAGGCAGCAATCCAGAGGACTGGGATTTGTGGTGTGCCAACGTAGAGTTCGCCATAAACGATACGCGGAGCGATGTAACCGGCTTTACCCCGTTTGAGTTGGTCTTGGGGCACTCGCCTATGTCGCAACTGGACTTGTTCCTGCAAGCGGCTGCTGGACAACACTCCAAGCGTAAGGGTGGAGAAGGTACGGCACACGAGATGGCTAGTAAATTCGCGGCTCAACTAGAGGACGCCCGCACTAAGCTAGAACTGGCACAGCAACGCCGGCGACATCAGTTTGACCAGCGTCACACCGCCAAATCCTTTCAGTTGGGAGACTTGGTCTGGGTAGATGCCAAGCATCTCACGGAAAATATCATGAACCGCGAATCCTTCAGGAAGCTGGGACCTCGCTGGCACGGGCCCTTACCCATCACCGAGAGGTTCTTCAGCGACCAGCAGCGAGAGCTACCCGAAATTGACAGAGGTGCTCCGGTGGCTTACCGGCTCAAGTTACCCCCTAAATGGCGTATCCACGATGTTTTTGCGCAGCATCGCCTCAAGGAATACCGCACCGCGGATGAAGCCTTTGCGCTGCGTCGACAAATACCTACTCCTGCCAAGGTTCTCGTGGATGGACAATCCCAGACCCATGTGTCTAAGATTCTGGCTCGAAGAGTGAAACCTATGAAAGGAGGCAAGGAAGTAGAAGAATTTCTGGTTCGCTGGACTGGGTACTCTAATGCTCATGACTCCTGGAAGACCCGTGAGTCGTTGAACTACGGGGGTGAACTCGAACAGCTCACGGAGTTCGAACAACTGAGACTATCACGAGAAGGACAAGCCCGGGAAAAAGCCTTACAGGAGGTCAGAATGCAGCGGAAGCAAAGGCGGGAACGCGCCGGAGCTCTAACTTTCCTGGATACTTCTGATGAAGGAAAACTCACTTCTCTGGACAACTGCCTACCTTGGGAACAATACTGTCGCTCCGCTGACGCCTTTGTGACGCATCTAGCTCTTCTGGACTCTGGGGTCTCGACACGCGAGTTGCGACTACTAGTACTTTTCAGTGGTACAGGAAGTGTGGAGAGAAGTTTCATGTCATGTTATCCGAAGAGCACTGTGGTCACCGTCGATCATGATCCTCGCTGGCAACCTACCTACGCTGAGAAGGTTCAGGACTGGGACTTCAAGCGTTACGCACCTGGTTACTTTGACGTCATCTGGGCTAGTCCACCGTGCACCGAATACAGTCAGGCTAAGACCACTGGAGTGCGACAACTGCGACAGGCTGATGCTTGTGTACGCCGAACGCTCCAAATTTTTGACTTTCTCAAACCCCAGCATTGGTTTATGGAAAATCCGATGGGCAGGTTTCCCTTTGCGCTGCGATTTCGACCCGTAGTTCGCCGGTTACCTACCCCGTTGTATTGCTCTTACTGTATGTATGGCACTGGCTATCGCAAGCCTACTTGCATCTGGACGCAGTCGCCTCCTCCAGTGGATCTACGGTACTGCACGATGGATACTCCTTGTCTTCACCAACAGACTCTGGGATCACATCCGGAAACTGCTCAACTGGGACCTCATCCAGGGCAACAAGGAGCGGGAGTTTCCACTGCTGTATACCCTCTGCCCGCTGGATTGCTTCGTCAACTCTTCGAGCACCTGTTCGATCAGAAAAGCATATCACGCATCCATACGCATGGCTGATCTGTGTCTGGATCTTAGCTGCTGTACAAATGACTCTGAGTTATCATCTCTTTGTACTAACAAGCTAAGAGGGGAGGAGTTGTGCCAGGGAACAATAGCCCGGCCAAGCCATTCGATTGGCATATTGTATTTATGCATACTGGGGCAGTGAGATGGCAATGGGCTCGGAAGGGGACTCCCGAGCCATTGACTTCGTACTATGGGGAGCGAAAGCCTGGACTTGATTATAGCTGGCAGCATATTATCGTACACCCTTCTGGTGCGCTACGCCGCTGGGAGCGTAATAGGGGCGGCGGCTGGTTTCTAGAAGACGCCACTCAGTTGAAGGCGCCGGTAGCGCCATTCTCATTACCGATCAGCCGCGTTGGGATCGCGTACTGGAATCCGACGATTGTGATTGACGATGACGAATATCGTGGAATTCCCTACAAGGGGCGTAAGCCTATACACTCAGCGCCTACGAACAGTGAAGATTCGGGTACAGGCGCTGTGTCCTGGAGTAAGGAGAAGTTACCAGATTCTGATGACAATGATGACGCAGGTGTCACTAGCAGTAAGGAGAAGCTACCAGACTCGGATGACAAAGATGACGCGGGTGTCATATATGACATGGACACTGCCAGTCCGAAATGGGAGCCAACTTCGCCTGAATATGATGACACCGAGGATGACGTCAGCGAGTTCGATGACTTGGTAGCTGACGATGCTGAAGAACAAGCTGAAGCTCGAAGGTTGAAGAGACTGGGACTGCAATTGATCATGGATGAGAAGGGTGAACTTCACTGGGTACCAAAGGGCACCTCCCCGACCTCACCTGTTCAGCCCGATGATCAGCCTATTACCGAGCAGAAGTCTGAGGCCATATCTGAGGATGCCCCAGCCTCTGTGGTGGAAACTGTTCATGTACCACCAAAGAAACCATATGGGTCGGATACTGGATTGACTTCAATGGTTGAGAATAAGGCTGGGGTGTCTGAAGAGACGAAGAGGCAATCTAGGAAATATCCGAGATGTTGGACACATGATTATATCACTCATTTGAAATGCACCATGAGCAGTGACAGTGATGAAGAAGAAGTGCTGGACGTGGCTCCTCGTAGGAAGAAGGCAAAGATCAGCAAGGGACAATGAAATCAACTGTCTTGATTAGGATTGTCCAAATGCAGATTCTCTGATTAGGATTTGTATAGGTGGCAGATGATGATATGCCAGCCGACATGGGACAGATCGATTAGAGATATGAATTGCGCGCCTTGAAAGTATAAGACATGAATATTGCCCATTTGGAGGCTGTTCTAACTTGAAGTAACTATTTGGAGGAGCTGTTGCTCAACCTGTTAATTTACTGGTCAATCTTTCCTGCCATAAAGATATTGCAATTGCTTGAATTGTAGCCTTGTTCATTCTTCCTCAGGTTCCTCTGGTGGAGGTGGAGGCTGGGACTGTCGAGGGGGTTGTGACTGTGGTAAAGTGACACTGGGAGTTGGGATGTTGGGCAGTTGGGCCAATGCACCAGACCAGGGCGGCTGAGTACAATTCTGACAGAGTGGAACTTGCTCACACGTTCTGTTGGGTCCCAGCATGACGTCCCATACTAACCCAGAGGCGACCTTAACCCCTCCAGCTGGGGACAACAGCAGTCTACCGCATCTGCTGCAATCCGTGCCGCTCTGAACAGCCTGATCCCGTCTGGGTCCTACCAGCTGCATCACCGGGCTGATCAGTGACTCCCGAGCCCTGTGGTTCTGGGCGTGCCCATAGCTAATCGCTAGAGTGGAGTACTGTTTGGCTATGGCCACGGCTGTCTGAGCATCAGCATCGTGGCGCCTCACGTAGTCCCTGATACCCTGTTCTACAGTGATGGGTACCAGTGGGTCTCTCCACTCTTCCAGGGCTTCGTGGCTTGGTGGGGCTGCCTTAGCCGATGACGCTGAGCCTGATACTTCATCATTGCCAGACTTGGACGGAGATCCTCCGGACTCAGATCGGGTGGTTATGGCTAAACGCCACGCCTCGTCGGGACTCAGTGAGGGATGCCGAGCCTTAGTCCAGTCATACCAGACCCACTCCGACTCTTCGGGTGAAGGGACTACTGCGCAGATGGCCTCCTTTCCCTTCAGAACCTCCCTCTGGGTTGCTATCAAAGCTTCCCAGCCCTCCTCTTCCCAACTCACCACTTCACCTCGAGCTGCTGCCAGAGCGACGGCCTTCTGACGCTCTTCTGGGAGGCACTCAAAAGCCTGGTCCCGCAGAGCCTTGTCTTTGAACAAAGTTCTGACAGCCATCCCTTCTGTCAGCTCAGGCTCCAGAGCTGATACTCGAGAGGCAGGCTCCTCATCTACAGCCTTCCCTTTTGCTGCCTTGACTGCCCTCTTCTTGGCTAACTGCTTCTTCCGCCTCCGTTGCCGCCTGCTGCTGCCGCTGCTGCTACCTCTGCCTCTACGCCTGCTGCTGCCGCGGCTGCCTCGCTCCGGGGAAACTGTAGAGTCGCTGGAGTCACTGGACCCGCTGCTGTCGCTGCTGGGAGGGAAACGAGGAATTGGTGAGAAGCCTGGGGGGTATGCCAATCCGCATCTGGGTATTTCCTCCCACTGCGGCACGGATGGCTGCCTCTGGGCCTCTGCTGGAGCCGCTGAGAGTGCTGAGAAGCGTTCCGAGAGTGCTGAGAAGGTGTTGCGGGTGGGGGTCGCTCCTCTTTCCTTAACACGTGCTCTGCCAAAGTTCACTCCTGCAAAGAGTTTCTTTGGTAGCCCTTCCTGGTGTAACAGAGTCCCGTGTTTAAGGGCACGCCTGTATTCCCTCTCTGTCACTCCGGCCTGTAGCACAGCCAACTCCTGCGGGGAGGCCGGATGCCAAATGATCTTCCCGCTCCGGGTGCGTGGTTCATTGTAGAACCATTGTGTGAGAGTCTTCTTTTCCTCAGCTGACAGTGCAACTATCTGCAACCTCACGGGGGCTGAAGCCTGCGATTCCGCGCTGTCCCCACTGTGGTCGCTCCACGCAGTGCCGGCTCCCTCTATCCATCTGACCACCCGGACCTTCTGGTCCTTCCCGCACTTGCTGTACGCACGGTCCAGAGCTATTTGCTCTGGCGACCGGAAATCCTTCCTTCGGTCTGGCGATCTCTGCCTGTCCCCCTGAGGAACTGAGGGTTGTCCAGCTGGCTGAGCCTGCCGAGCTGGCTGAGCTGGAAGCTCTGATGCCTGGAGACGGGCTGATTCTCCCAAAGCTCTGACAGACCGCGCTCCTTCCTTCAGCTGCGGTCCGACTCTCTCCAGGGCAGCCACCAATTCCCGGCTGGCCAATTCCCCTCTGGCTTCCATCGCTGGGCGCGGTGTCGCTGGAAGGGGTAGTGCTGGAAAGTCCTCTGCAGAGACACTGGAATCAGGCAATACAAAGTCCGCGTGTTGCAAGGCTGACGCTGGCTGAGTCAGGTTCTCGCCAGAGCCTCCGGCGCTCAGGACAGGTGAGGGATTCTGATCGCGAATCGCTGGAACTGCGCCTGCTTGGGCGACTGGGGCCACACCTGCCTTGGCCGCTAAAGCAGCGTTTGCTGACTGTCCCGGCATTGAAGATGAGGATGCCGAGACAGTCGAGCTAGAGGACGCTTGACCAGTCGCAGTCTGACTGACAGCGGCTCTGCTGCGCTGGATCAGAAGCTCAGTACGTTCTGGTAGCTTCCTGGTTCGTTCAGCGCGCCCCTCGCTGGTTACAGCCAGTCCTCCCAGCGTCGTCGTCGAGCCAGTTCGTGTGTCGGTAACAGCCGTAACTCCAGACACCGATGGCGTTGTAACAGCCGTACCTTCAGACACCGATGACGTTGTAACGACCATATCTCCAGACACCGATGACGTTGCGACAGCCGTATCTCCAGACACCGATGACGTTATAACAGCCGTATCTCCAGACACCGATGACGTTGTAATAGCCGTATCTCCAGACACCGATGACGTTGAAATTTGGCCAGAGCCTCCGGCGGAAAGGGTCGACGTGGGGACCCTATCCCCCACCATTGGGCAAGTAACAACAGTGGCACTTCCAGACACCGATGACGTTGAAATTTGGCCAGAGCCTCCGGCGGAAAGGGTCGACGTGGGGACCCTATCCCCCACCATTGGGCAAGTGACAACAGTGGCACCTCCAGACACCGATGACGTTGGAATTTCGCCAGAGCCTCCGGCGGAAAGGGTCGATGTGGAGGCCCGATTCCCCACTTTCGGGTAAGAGGTCGCAGAAACTGATTGTGCTGCCAGTGCTGCCATGTTCATCCGTTCTAAGTCCTGCAGCTTAGTGGCAATCGGAGTGAAAACAGGGGTATGAACAGGGGTCACCAGTGCCGGAATAACCCCTACTGGCTCACTGGGCAATGTACTCAGTGGTACTGGGCTCACTGGTACTTGCACAACTCCCCCCCCCCTTGCCGAGGGGGTAATTCCTGCGCTGGGAACGTGCACTAAAGGTGTCACAGCAGGTGGTTGCTGCATAGCTGCTTCTGTCACTGGAACAGGACAGGACAGGGCCCAATTCGGTGCTACTGACGCCGTTGGGTACGGTGAAAGCTCGGGCACTGGCAAATTCGGCACCGGGGGAGACAGCATACCCGGAGAAGGGTACCCCATTGGTACGCCGTACGCAGCTACTGGCAACGGAGTGTTTTGTGGCCACAAGGCACGTGGCGGCAGTTGGTGCTGCTGACCGTACTGCTGTTGTTGCAGAAAAATTTGCTGTTGAAAATTCCGCTGGTGAGCTAAATCCTCACGGGGCTGCGGCTGCCAAAATTGACCGACTGGCGTTGTCATAATTGGGCTGCCGTTGGAGTTGCGCTCGTCGCACCCACTGTGGGGGCCAGAAAAATCGTACGAATTCCGCGGAAATTGCGGCGGCGCCGTCATAAAATTACGCTGCGGCAGTTCTTGCAAAAATCCGTACGCAGAATTTACATCAAGCTGCTGCGTTGAGCCAACGTACGAGAGCCCAGGTTGCGTGTGCGCAGCCGATTGCGGAAAGGCGTGTGAAACAATTCTGGGGTCGAGTGATTCGGAGTAATTCGCCGCCGAAAGAAACTGCGATTGCCCCGTGGAAGCCGCTACAGCCGTGTGCGGCGGAATTCCATGCTGAAAGTCCATGACTGCGTTGTGAGTGAACGCACGTTAACGGCAGTGAACTCACACAGTACGGGCGATAGAATTCTGCCGATTGACGCCGATTTCTGTCGAACAAAAGGCAAATCTCGCGGAAAGGCACCTGCAAGGACAAATTACATCACACTTGTACGTGTGGTACTGTATATGCATTCAGGAACAGTATATGATATATTTTCCGTCGAAATTCGCAGCCCTGACGAAAGGCAGACGCAATTAAGCGCGGTTTACGTCGTTGTCTTCAGAATTCTTGTAGGAACTCGCGGAAAGGCCTCGCGGAGAAGTCGTGTGCCGATAATTGTACACCCGAAGTTGCAGTCGGCACAAACTGGTCGCGTCTAACGCAACCACGCTGATACCAGTTGTTCGGGGGTGCTCTCTAAGAGCTTCTAAGACTACTTACACAATGCAGGGAACCTAGTTCAGTCCTACAAAGAGATATATATTGCTGTAAGCATGATACATATATGTGAATCGGATCTTTCTTAAATATGTCGGAGTTACAACAGCCAGGTGTGGCTGTTCACAGTAACAAATTCAAAACTGATTCATTCAGCCTGCTCGGCTGCTTTATGCCATGGTTTCCGATCTCGAACTTTCGAACATAACTCGATGTCGACTCCTGTCAGGTCCCATCATGCTTCATGAGAACTCGATCTGTCACATCATAGAATCTGCCGACTAGCCCAGTTATATCATCACTATATTCCGAGCCACTCCATATCACTCTGAATAATTATGACTGTGCTGACTCGGCAATATTGGAGGTCTACCAGCTTTCCCTCCAATTTCTCTGACTGCTGGTTTTCCCACCAAAACTCACTTTCGGGTCAGGCATTTCTGTCAGTCATTTCTGTCAGACCCTCTTGTCATCTGGTCACATAAATGCCTGTCACTGGTGACTGTCATAGTACCCGTCACTCGTAGCTCTGACGCGCTGTCATTCTGTCTCGTGACTTACCCTAGCACAGTAACACTACTAACACTAGCAAGCATTCTACTTGTAATTAAACGAATAGACACCGTTCATGCAACAATACCCGTGTGATGATAGTTGTATAGCCTCGTTTTTTGACGCGGGGCTTGTGTTTATGAACACACCCAATCCAAAAAAAATATCTCTCTCCGTTGATTGCTCGATGATCACTCGAACCACAATAGCAAACCGCATAATGAAGGCATACCGTACCGCATAAACGCATATCGCAACCTACGTGGCTGCCACCGTGTCTGCATTACACTGCGCGTTATGATGACGTGGCAGGTCACCCGTCGTCTATACACCGAGAATAGTAACAGAAAAACACCGTCTAAAAACATGCATACTGGTTCACGTATCCCCAATAGTCTGTTATATCCAAAGTTGTCAGACATGGACGTGCATGTGAGCTAGATTTCGGAGGTCTTGACATTCGGATCCATCCGGTTCAGCCTGTATCCAGATTAGAGTTATACAATGACTCAATTCAGGCACCTTTGCCTCTGCCACAGATGATCACCGAAGAAGGGCAACCATTATTTGAGATATCACACATTCTCTCAGATAAGATTACTAGAGGTGTCAAGTACTATTTAGTGCGATACTGTATGCAGGCTACAGCCCTGAACATGACACCTGGGTCAAAGCCACGGAGCTGACCGATGCAGCAGACATGATAGCTGCCTATGAAGGCTAAGCATATATTAAGCCTATTGTCCTTACTTCTTGTAATATATACTAATACAATAACACATACATGTCGATCGTCTAAAAATACCCTGCACTTAATGTTGCACAATTATGTTGCATCAGGAGCAGGAATTGATCCTTCCTTGCTGAGGTGTAGTGAGCCTTGTACACATCATATCTTGCACAGATAAGCAAAACAAGCTAGTACAATATCTGTGGATAATAAAAGCTGCCAAAATCTACCTTGCCGGACCGTGGTTTGTCATTCGGGTCTTACGGCCAGTCACTCTGAAATACGAAACTGTGGTAGATGGAGTTGTGATCCTAAGCTATGTTTGACACACATAGGCTATACGAAATTCACATTAGTGTGGTTTGCCGACAAGACGACACCTGGCTTTCGGCAATAGCGCAACACACTGGACAGCGTCACTCTGAAATACGAAACGCAGCGTCACTCTGAAATACGAAACGCGAAAGGAGTTTGCATTTGAGTGAGGAGTTAACGAGGACTGTGAGTACTTAATGTCCCTCCGATATCTCAGAAATGTTAACGGCACTCAACATAAGCAGCGCATTCTCATGCCGTTCAGTGTATATATGGTGATGCAAATGAAACCACATGTTGGCGTGCACGAATGGCGCACAATCATGTTTGTCTATCGGTTGGGCAAGTTGGATGCATCTCCTACCAAGCTGCGAATCAAGTGCCCATAATGCTCTAATGATGGAGTCGGTCGAGATGGTCTGCACACCATCGCGAAGATGGTTTTATCCGTGCAATATTTATACAGTTTATCATCATGCGCTACCATCATTGCACTCAGCATCCTCGCGAGATGCAAAGATAAATGCAGTTCCATCTCCGGTGGTTATCACTCCGTCCGCATGCACTGCGACCCGTATTGTGTATGGTGCGTCTTGTGGCACATCAGAGATGTTATTTTTATAAAATATGGGACTCCCGTTATTCTGGGCTGAGCAGGAGCAACACCAAGGCACATTTCACAAAAGAGACAACGATGGTAGATGATATTGATTGCATGGATGAAGAACTGGAGGAGATGAATGATTTCCTCATGGCTGTGGACTTGCACTCTCAGCAAGAACTGATTTGATTGGAGTGATATGTGGGGGATTGTAATTGCTAGCACTTACCCGATGAAAATGCTCTCATTAAATATGTATGCATTGTGACTTGCACTGGTTTGTACCGTGCGGTCTCTATACAGATTGCTGAAGTATATATGTTCCTTGGATATTCGTTAGATGCCAGTCACCTTGAGTTTCCGCATCCCGAAATTACGATCAAATGTACCATGTGTGCCCAATCATCGAGACTTGTATACGGCATGGTAATAAGGTAATCAATCAGTGCAAAGGTGTGTGTAGTCGTTGGGCATTTCGTAAGGTACACGTTGCACCTGGTAGCAACGTGTGGTATCGATGTTAAAACATTCCGAGTAATCGAAAACATTGATGCTTATTGATGCCGAATTCGTACTAGTCGAAATATTGAATAATATTGCTCGATAAGGCGAGTCGCCTATCGAATATCGCGATTGACATGCAAAACACCTGATTAGAGTATTGAATATTGATTGACGGACACCTCGTATGCACCTATCGGAAACGATCGATGATGGCAAAATAACTTGTCACGTGTAGCTCCTCGTCAACGAACGCCTGCGAAAGTCTTTCCCTCATCCGTGAATCAAACCCTGGCTTACCACAACGCACTTACCGCGTGTACCAAACATAGAGGCATCCGATAGTAGACACAGACCGCGACTTAATACGCGACGCTTTCCTTCATCCGTCAGCGTGGGACATCGGCCTCTCGATGCTCTCAAAGAGGACTGGGGCGACAGAGTACCGCTACCGCATGACAGCTGATTCTGTCACCCGAAAGTCGGCTTCTTTTCGGTCTGTGCTTCCTTTGTAGAACAGATTTGCTGTTGGCATACGCTAAGGTGACGTACGTATGCATGCTACAGGTTGGGTCTGCTAGAAACGGGCCAAAATCGACATCCGGCTGCCTGCCATGTAAAAGGCGACTTCTGGCTTTTTATTTGATATCTGCTTTTTTCTCTTGCAGCTCCTCCACGGGAATTTATGTTCTTGATGCACCCCGCGACAATATTTTGTTGCGAAAATCACACATGACGAATGGACGAATTTCTGTGGAGATTGGGGGGTTTTCTTCCTGCGGCAAGGAACGTGCACCGCTAATCGGAAAGGTTTCGTTTGCAGTGCACTTCTTTCCTACTTTCTGAGTTCACTAGCGCAAGCATTCGAGCATATTTCGTTGTTTTTGTGCTGATGCGACTTCAGCGCCTTCGAGGCGCTGCCCCGAAAGAAAATTAAGATTTTTCCGTTTTCCATTTTTCACCGAAGGTCGGCCGCTTTTTGTTTCAGGTGCCCGAGGGTCATTGCAGGGCAGCGCGCGGAAGGCCACACGCCACGTTTTTTATATAGATTCCGTGCAACCTTGCTCCTGCTGCGTGTAGCCTTGATCCTGCCGTGAACTAGAACAACATCACGTACATAGAACTAGTGAATGTAATACGCATATATAGCACATTATGCTTTGAATTTCTATTGTTTGACTTCTATGTTCTCGTTAGTCGGGGCCACGCATCGAGACAGTGACACTCAGCTGGGTGCTACTGTCTGTACCGCCCTTACGCAACCAAACCACACAGCAGAACGACATGTTGTGGTACATACAAGTATGCATGGCACGACCGTGCGATCGATATCTCGTCGGTAGAGCCACCC
Organism: Cymbomonas tetramitiformis; assembly: GCA_001247695.2. NCBI lineage: Eukaryota > Viridiplantae > Chlorophyta > Pyramimonadophyceae > Pyramimonadales > Pyramimonadaceae > Cymbomonas > Cymbomonas tetramitiformis. Next base: position 34,922 of record LGRX02023868.1, on the reverse strand, counting down.
ACGTGCGATACGTAATGTACTTTATACAGAATAGTGTAAGGTAGCTTATACGCGATATACCGATTTTGAGTATACATATATTGCATACCGTACATATGTGCGGTGCCGATTATTCGCAGATATGCTGGACCCTTGTTATAACCTTGGCCTAAATGAGTTAATACCAACGGGTTATAACCCCCTATGAGCAAAGCGTGATGAGCAGCCAGACAAGCGGAACCAGAAAAATATGAGGTGCAAACAATACTGCAATAATCGGAACAGGAGCAGCCGGAACTCCAGCAACAGTAAGGACAGGAACGACACGAGCAGGAAATGCAAAGCGAGAAAGAGCGGCGGTGGAGAAGGGGAAGGGAAAGCAGAGAAGAAAGGGTAAACACCAAAGTTAAACGGATAATAAATGTAGCGGTGCGTGAACAACTGAAAGAATGCATGCAGCGCTTAGTGGGTGACCGAGCCATTATTCACAAGCTGTCCGCCAACTGGTTTTTTGAAGGTATGCCAACCGCAAGAACGTCGTGCAACGCAATACTACGCAATACGAACATATGGAAACATCACGAAACGGAAGCGCTAATTAACCAGTTGCACAAAATAGCACAGGGTTGGAACTAGCATATACAAATTGCACTGAAGCAAAACCGACAGACACCCAGAGAAAACACGCACAGAAAAGAGGTTTAGGCTCCCCCTGAAGAATGCCACATAACCCGAAAGGTAGTTATATTTATTTGATTAATTATATCATTTTGCGACTTAATGTGGCATACATCGGGGAAGTCTGAACTGATCGCAGAGGAAGCCACATCGTCCCCCGCAGGTTTTTTTTCCCTGATTTTCCTATACAGTGAAGTGTTCGCGCAGCGGAATGTCGTAGCCTGGTCACCTTCGGATCTCCGCTTGCAACGTAAGTGGGTCCATGACCATTTAGAATTCAACAGGGTTCATTCGTAAAAGCAACCAAGGACTGTCCTTCACAAAATTATGAGACCTGTCGCACGGCAAACCGCTGCAAAGCTAGGCACTAAATCATTACTCGATGCTTGTGATTCGGCGATGCTATGGCGAGAGTCACGGACTTTAGTCACGTGTCACTCACAGATCCTACTAACTATGACAACACTCAGATGCATTACTGTGACTCTCCAAGGGTGGTCACACTACCGGCATGTATATGTATCGTTGCTGTCGTCTTTGATCCTACAACCATGATCTGTTTGTAGGGTTTCAGGCCTTTATCTTAGGATTTCTCAGGGTTTCTTCAGGGTTTGACTTCCTGTGAGCTATATTAGCCATAGAGAGTTAGTCTTTACATCTAACTAATCGACAGGCACTGCCAATTCTAACAATTGGCGCTGGTGGCATGGGTGTCGGGTGGGACGGGAGGGTCACAGTTGGCGCTGGTGGTGTGAGTCAGGTGGGGCGGGGGGGGTCACTGTCGGCACTGTTGGCGCGCTAAGTCAGGTGGGGGCGGGGCAGTCACCGTCGGGGCGAGTGAGTCGGGTGGGACGGGGGCTCACTGTCGTCGCTGGTGGGGTGAGTCGGGTGGGGCGGGAGGATCAATGTTGGCGCTGGTGGAGTGAGTCAGGTGGGTCTAGGGGGGTCACTGTTGGCGCATAGATGTGGGAATGTCCTCCCGCCCGCGCTTGCTCTCCAGCTGGCCGTCAGCGGCAGACTTCCAGTCAAACCCAACCGCATTCAGCGCCGCCTCCTGCTCCGAGGTCATCGTACCGTCCTTTTTGCGCTGGCGCTGCGTGTTTACCCATAGGCCCAGATCCGGGTGCGAATGTGGAACGTGGCAGTGCCCATGTTTGTTCATGTACTCCACCAGCTGAGCAAACTTCTCATCCCATTTCTGCTCGAGTACACTCCCCTCCCGCATCCACTCTCGCCCCAGCATCTTGTCCAGACGCTCCAGCGTGGATGTGGGAATGACCTCCCGCCCGCGCTTGCTCTCCAGCTGGTCGTCAGCGGCAGACTTCCAGTCAAACCCAACCGCATTCAGCACCGCCTCCTGCTCCGAGGTCATCCTACCCTTCTTTTTGCGCTGGCGCTGCGTGTGTACCCATGGGCCCAGGTCCGGGTGCGACCGTGGAACGTCGCAGTGCCCATGTTCGTCCTTGTACTCCACCAGCTGAGCAAACTTCTCATCCCGTTTCTGCTCGTGTACACTCCCCTCCCGCATCCACTCTCCCCCAGCATCTTGTCCAGACGCTCCCGCATTTATGTGGGAATGTCCTCCTGCCCGTGCTTGCTCTCCAGCTGGTCGTCAGCGGCAGACTTCCAGTCAAACCCAACCGCATTCAGCGCCGCCTCCTGCTCCGAGGTCATCCTACCGTCCTTTTTGCGCTTGCGCTGGCGGTTTGGCCATTGGCCCAGGTCCGGGTGCGACCGTGGAACGTCGAAGTGCCCATGTTCGTCCTTGTACTCCACCAGCTGAGCAAACTTCTCATCCCAATACTGCTCGCGTACACTCCCCTCCCGCAACCACTCTCGCCCCAGCATCTTGTCCAGACGCTCCAGCGTGGATGTGGGAATGACCTCCCGCCCGCGCTTGCTCTCCAGCTGGTCGTCAGCGGCAGACTTCCAGTCAAACCCAACCGCATTTAGCACCGCCTCCTGCTCCGAGGTCATCCTACCCTTCTTTTTGCGCTGGCGCTGGCTTTTTACCCATGGGCCCAGGTCCGGGTGCGAATGTGGAACGTCGCAGTGCCCATGTTCGTCCTTGTACTCCACCAGCTGAGCAAACTTCTCATCCCATTTCTGCTCGAGTGCACTCCCCTCCCGCATCCACTCTCGCCCCAGCATCTTGTCCAGACGCTCCAGCGTGGATGTGGGAATGACCTCCCGCCTGCGCTTGCTCTCCAGCTGGTCGACAGCGGCAGACTTCCAGTCAAACCCAACCGCATTCAGCACCGCCTCCTGCTCCGAGGTCATCCTACCCTTCTGTTTGCGCTTGCGCTGGCGCTGCGTGTCTACCCATGGGCCCAGGTCCGGGTGCGAATGTGGAACGTCGCAGCGCCCATGTTCGTCCTTGTACTCCACCAGCTGAGCAAACTTCTCATCCCATTTCTGCTCGAGTGCACTCCCCTCCCGCAACCACTCTCGCCCCAGCATCTTGTCCAGACGCTCCAGCGTGGATGTGGGAATGTCCTCCCGCCCGCGCTTGCTCTCCAGCTGGTCGTCAGCGGCAGACTTCCAGTCAAACCCAACCGCATTCAGCGCCGCCTCCTGATCCGAGGTCATCCTACCCTTCTTTTTGCGCTGGCGCTGCGCGTCTACCCATTGGCCCACGTCCGGGTGCGAATGTGGAACGTCGCAGTGCCCATGTTCGTCCTTGTACTCCACCAGCTGAGCAAACTTCTCATCCCATTTCTGCTCGAGTGCACTCCCCTCCCGCATCCACTCTCGCCCCAGCATCTTGTCCAGACGCTCCAGCGTGGATGTGGGAATGACCTCCCGCCCGCGCTTGCTCTCCAGCTGGTCGTCAGCGGCAGACTTCCAGTCAAACCCAACCGCATTCAGCGCCGCCTCCTGCTCCGAGGTCATCCTACCGTCCTTTTTGCGCTGGCGCTGCCTGTCTACCCATCGGCCCAGGTCCGGGTGCGAATGTGGAACGTCGCAGTGCCCATGTTCGTCCTTGTACTCCACCAGCTGAGCAAACTTCTCATCCCATTTCTGCTCGTATGCACTCCCCTCCCGCAACCACTCTCGCCCCAGCATCTTGTCCAGACGCTCCAGCGTGGATGTGGGAATGACCTCCCGCCCGCGCTTGCTCTCCAGCTGGTCGTCAGCGGCAGACTTCCAGTCAAACCCAACCGCATTCAGCGCCGCCTCCTGCTCCGAGGTCATCCTACCCTTCTTTTTGCGCTGGCGCTGCGTGTCTACCCATTGGCCCAGGTCCGGGTGCGAATGTGGAACGTCGCAGTGCCCATGTTCGTCCTTGTACTCCACCAGCTGAGCAAACTTCTCATCCCATTTCTGCTCGAGTGCACTCCCCTCCCGCAACCACTCTCGCCCCAGCATCTTGTCCAGACGCTCCAGCGTGGATGTGGGAATGACCTCCCGCCCGCGCTTGCTCTCCAGCTGGTCGTCAGCGGCAGACTTCCAGTCAAACCCAACCGCATTCAGCGCCGCCTCCTGCTCCGAGGTCATCCTACCCTTCTTTTTGCGCTGGCGCTGCGTGTCTACCCATTGGCCCAGGTCCGGGTGCGACCGTGGAACGTCGCAGTGCCCATGTTCGTCCTTGTACTCCACCAGCTGAGCAAACTTCTCATCCCATTTCTGCTCGAGTGCACTCCCCTCCCGCAACCACTCTCGCCCCAGCATCTTGTCCAGACGCTCCAGCGTGGATGTGGGAATGTCCTCCCGCCCGCGCTTGCTCTCCAGCTGGTCGTCAGCGGCAGACTTCCAGTCAAACCCAACCGCATTCAGCGCCGCCTCCTGCTCCGAGGTCATCCTACCCTTCTTTTTGCGCTGGCGCTGGCTTTTTAGCCATTGGCCCAGGTCCGGGTGCGACCGTGGAACGTCGCAGTGCCCATGTTCGTCCTTGTACTCCACCAGCTGAGCAAACTTTTCGCGCCAGTGCTGCTCCCGGCTTCCCATCCGAAACACCCAGTCATCACCGAGTAGGTCTTCCAGGCGGTGCTTCAAGTATGCGGAGAGAGGTTGCCCTTGCTCAAGCTTTCTCTGCTGGCGCGCCAACCATGCGCTCAGTGCAGGCCACTCCCTCAACAGCGCTTCCCGCATCTCCGTCGTGCCGTCCCAAGTCCCCAGCACGCGCCTCAACTCCCCAAGGCGAGCATCCGATGCATCCGTCACCTCCTCCACCGCCTTCACCAGCACCGCCCGCTCCACCATGCCCGCTGGCAGATACTCCCGCACGAACTGGTCCAGCGCCGCCTCATACTCCCCCCGCCCTCCTGAGAATGCCTCCCTCAGCTCCCGCACTCGGTGCTCCAGCTGCTCGTCCATGTCCATGAGCGCCTGCAGCACCGGCGCAAGCGCCCTGCCCCCGCCCTCACCTACGCTCGCAACGACGCCCACCAGGCCATGCTCAAGCTCACCATCCGTGCGCGTGGCGCGCATCACCGCCTGCTGGATGGCCGCCTGGCTGCTCCTTTGGTCCACGAACGCCACCATGTCGCACCCTCCCGGCAGGTTTGTGCCTTCTTGAATAGCCTGGCAGCTCGCCAGCCACGCCCCTTGTGGCATCTCCCTGACCGCCTTCGCGTACTGCTGCAGCGCCTCAGCGCGCTCCCGGTGCCCCATCAAGGGGGCGCCGTGCACCCACAGCACCTCGCGCTCTGCGGCATCCGGCAGCAGCCGCACCGCATCCGCACAGAACAGCTCCGCGGCGCGCGTGCGGTTGTGGAACGTCAGCACCCCCCTCGCTCCGTGCCCCTGCGCCATCTTGCGCACCGCATACACCTTCGCCGCCCCCTCTCCATCAACCTCACCCTTCCCGTCCGCCCTGGCCACCGCCACATTCCCCAGCTGCCATCCACGCATCTCCACCTCGTCAGACAGCACTGCATACACCAGCTGCCCCACCCACGGCACACCCATACCGCACCCGCTGCTTCAGCTCAGGCGCCCGCCTTTCCTCCGCGCCCCCCAATCGTGGCATCTCGCACCAGGTCAGCCGAGCCTCACGGGCAGGCTCTGCAAGAGTGCCGAGCGAGCACGTCATGGCTTGGTGTCGCCGCACGGTATCATGCACAGGGACTTCCTCCGCTCGGTACAGCGCGAGCAGCAGACTGCAGGCTGCCCTCATCGCACGAGTCGCCACGCTCGGAACGTTGCATCATTATTGACAGGGCACCGCCGGCATCCACCTCCGGAGCCCGAATCAAACAGAAACAAAGGGAGCGGGCCACGTGGCAGCCTGGTGACACCTTGAAGGGTTTGCAAATCTGTAGGGCAACCGCCTCCGTGAACGTCAGATTGTAGACTAGCTCTCCATACAGCTGCACACACCACACTCCCGCCGACCGCAGCCAATCAGCGTCTCTGCATTTCGAGTGCTGCCGCCTGATCATATGCTTCCCGAAGTCGAATCCCTACTGCCGGGAATTGCCCAAAATGACATTGCCAGCTGTGTACTAAGTCTCCTACAACACAAAACCACATCACAACACCCAACGAAGGGAGGGGTGAAAGGGGCGTAGCGGCATAAACAGTCACATCCCAACACCCAAGGGAGGGGTTGGGGATACTACGTTTTCTGACTGCAACGGAAGTGGCCAAATTCCCTTTTTGCCATTATTTAACTTTTTGTGACCGTATAATGTTCTGTCATCTATCGATTCTGCCCGATCCAGTTCGCAGCTGACAGATATCTAAAAATGACCGTGGATTAGTTTTCACAGATCTGTTTTCGACTTGCAAGCGGTGACTTCCAAGCTTAGTGTGGCTGTTGGGTCAAAGTTTGGTGAGGGCGGCATATGAAATAGCAGTCTCTGCACATGGATTAGTTTTCGAAGTTTGCAAGTATGTTCTTGAGAGGCTATCTTGGAGATTAGCCAATTTTGGAACAAAAACGGTGCACATTAGATCATCCTGCAACACCATCGCTTCGGGTACGCCACGTGGCGGATCCACGCAGGATATGAAAGGAAGCATCCCGCGGTCAGTCACGCATACATACGCCCCATAATTTGTTGATACATATTTACCCACAAAGAAACGCAGGGTTATGCAGCCTTATTTGCTCACATGCGTCACTGTGAGCGAATGCGGCTGATGAACCCGCATTCCACCATCCGCACACGACGTATTTCTGTATGTTACATATGGAGACACTGCGTTGACATAGGCTTTGAGATATGCCGAACAAAGTGACGGGAGCGATTGAGCTCAATCGAAGCCTGGCTAATGGTTCCAGTACATCACCCTCGCGTAAAAAAAAGAAAATATGACAAGTAGATTGCAACAATTAGCAATCTACTGCGACACTGCCAATTCGCTCCCGTCACACTGTTGACCAAGCAGGGTTTGACTTCACTATGTGCTCCATTTGGCAGCGCAGTCGAAGTGCCACGTGTATCTTAATCTTTCCCCGCTTTGGGACGCAAGCAATCTTCAGAACCGTAGATCAAGCTTCTTTCGACAGCTCTCTATTATGGAAAGTCGCGTACTGCGTAAGTTATATTGTACTTCGAATATGCCTTTTGGCCAACCTAAATATGGGTAAAAAAACCAAGTAGGGGGTGGCAGCAGCACAAACAGTCCCATCGCAACACCTGCTTTCCTCCTCCATGGACGTGCACACACCTCGGTGTCTTCCATAGAGGCAAACACGAGGTCGCCATCGCTATTCCGCGCGTTGCCCTCTTCTGGCACTCGCCGGATGGCCGACATGAAGAGCCGGCGGTGAATCCGCACGCCCTCGTCCCGCAGCTCGTCGCTCAGCGCGTTCGCCGCGAAGCACTCCACGCGAGTGGCAGTGTGATGCGCCTCGTCGAACACCGCCAGATCGAAGTGTGACCCCACGGACTCGCTTTCCCCCGGGGCCGCCACCTCCCTCCCAGCAGCGGAGAGGAGCATGCCTTGGGCCTCTCCGATGCGCGCCGCCGACTTGTACGTGGAAAACACCACGTGCACCGGCGCCCCCAGACCAACCCCGCCCAGGAACTCCTTCACCTCCGCGGGGTCGGTCGTGACCGCCACATCCTCGGTCCCGACTTCCTCATCGTGGCACACGCAGAGAGCCCTCCATTCCCCCGGCGCCCACCGCGTGCGCGCCGCCCACTCCTCCAGTGTCTGCGAGGACCACCACATGCCGGGAAGAAGGGGCGCAAGGAAGCAGGGGGGAGGGGGGGCACGCCTGCCGCTTAGCTCCCCCAGTGACGCTCTCCCACCATCCCATCGAGTCACCTTCCTCAGTGGCACACCCCACGCACCCGTGACACTCGCGCGCGCCACGCACCCGTGACACTCACGCGCGCCACGCACCTGGGCCACGAGGTTCACGGTTGGCACCAGCACCAGCACAGTCTGCACCCGGGTGTCCGCCGCCGTCTTCAAATGCTCGGCGACCCAAAGCCCGAGGCTGGTCTTGCCGCTGCCTCCCGTCATGTGCACCCTTGCCCGCCGCTGCCCCCCTGCCACGCACCCAATGGACCTCCCCCCACCCACCTCCCGGCAGATGGTATTGAGGCATGCAAGACAGCCGGTTGCAGCACGTGACATGGCCCAATGACACCGACACACACGGACTTAAGTACCGGGATTTGGACGGCTGTGAAGCATGCCGAGAGCTGCTGCAGCCCAGAGGGGGGATAAGCGCGCGGGGTGGGGGGAGGCAGCCATGGGCGGACACGGAGCGCACAGGATGGCGCACAGGGCCGCGGAGGGGTGGGAGGAGGAGCCAGCCATGGGCGGACACGGAGCGCACAGGATGGCGCAGAAATGTTTTCGACAACCGATTGGATGGACGCCTTTCACAGTACTCCCAGCAGCAAGCAAGCGCTGCCGCAGAACCGCCCCGTCCGCTCGCAATGCAACCATTTTGCAGTTGAGAAGGCGGTGCAAAGACGAGGAAGCGGCGCACCGTGATGAAAGGCGTCCAACACGGCCCGCACCCCAAGCCTCTGCGGCTCCCATGCATACTGCCACACACGCCTCCCCATTCCTCCCCATAACGATTCATGGCACACTTGTTGAGGCGCACGCCACGCCCCCAGAGCGGCGCGCGTGGCGAACCCTGCGGAGAGCGGACATCGTACACACCAATAATCAGTAATGCTGTTGCCTGTCGCAGGGCGTCACCTCCGGAAGCTTGAGATCCTCCGCAGCAAGTTCAGCTTGGCGGAAGGGAGGCGCCTCGGGCTGGTCTTGTCCAGAGGCACAACCAACTGGGACCGGCCGCGAGCCACCTCCATTGCTCTGCAAGTCCCCAGCAAAACTGCGCCTCAGCCCCGTGCCCCGATGCACAGACAGCACTTCCATGCTGTACCACGACGAAAAAGCTGGAAAATGTGCTGACTGACTGATGGTGCAGACAACCGAAACTGGTGTGCTGTACAATGGTAAGTCACACAAAACGTAAGTGGAGCACCGACACCACCAGCAGAACGGAACCCCATCGATGCCGAGGAACAGCGACACTGCAACACCGCCGCGGAGCACTCACCACAGGCCGTCGCGTGCGGCCGCCAACGGCTCTTCCCGCAGCCTTGGGTGCGCTGCTGCGGGTCCAGCCCCGTGGACGACCGCCCACCCGCTGCAGCGGCCACCGGAAAGTTACACCGCAGGTAGCCCCTCGTCCTAAGAAACGGGGTGTGCTCTGCTCGGTGGTGCCCCTTGCTAAGATCCGCCCAGTGGCGCAGGGACGCCTTTGTTGCTCCCCCGGGACTCTTGCGGGTTGTTTATGAACTCTTCTTTCCTGCCGCCCCTGGGGCATCCTCCACCAAGCCCCCCCGCGCCGCATTCCCCACGGCTCAACCTTCCGCACTGCTATCCGCTCAGGCTCCTTCAAGCGCACAGCTGGAGCTTACTGCCCTGCGCCCTTGCGCCCGTGAGACTCAGACTGAGACTGAGATGCACACCAACTCCACTGGCATCACACGATCCAAAGTGGCGCGGACGTGCACTCGCCTGTATCTCGCGCTACCTTATATCTCGACCTCTCAGTCTGGTTTGAGAACTCAGACTTTAAGCGCTCCGAACGAGCATTTCACTCCCCCCTGCTGCAGCTTAGTGGGTAACAGGTGACCAGCCAAAGCCTCACTGCACCTGTGCTATGTGCTGGCACCTGCTGCTGTTGGCGCGCACAACGACACAACCCGATTTGCGAGGAAAGTACCTTCCGCGAGGAAGGCGTAAGGATCGTTCCGAAAATATCTAAAACTTGAGCCTTGAGCCGCACGCCAGCGATCATCCTGCTTACTCGAATAGGTTCCAGAAGTCCAACTGCACCAAGACAACCAGAGTCCCGAGCGCTTCCCAAAGTCCACGCGCATGCCACAATAAGGCTTACCGAGGCACTGATCAAGACTCAGATCCCATAGAGCATGACGGAGCAAGACGCCAATAACGAGAGTATGACTCCACAGAAGCAGACATGCGTTCTCTGCGTCAGATGTTCAAAGCAGCTTCTTCCCCTTGCCTCGTTGCGCTTCTCATCAAGGAGTACAATTATTACACGATTGATGTCGCAAAATACTTCATGCGAATGGATTAACCAAATAGAAATTAAAACTTTCCCCCCAATACAAGTTGAAATCTCAGCTATGCCCTATCTCACCTCAGGGAGGGGGTATCCAAGTATCAAACGGGTTTACAGGTTGGCCCACTAAAACTACTATACATCGGAATCGGGCCATATCTCATCATGGCGCCATCAGAAATTTCTCCGATAAGCTGTATGCGCAGCTCGAGTAGATATATCGACATGAAATGGTTCCCGACAAAGAACCGAATTTCATTGGGAGACTTGAGAGACGGGGAGCGATGGAGCGATGGGGGTAGAAATTATTTCCCCCAAAATCACCCCCCTCCGACACCAAACATATAATGACGAGATCCAGTTGTTTAGGTAGCCAGGCAGCCCTAACAGGCAGGCCCCTAACCCCTGACTCAAATCCGTCCAGAGAGTGACAATAACCGTACAGTGGTAGCCGTAGCAGTACTGTACAGTGCAGTCTGACCGACCGACCGACCGAGGTTTTAGGTTCTATCATCTTAACTTTTACACAACTTATCAAGTTATCGTTTCCGAAAGCCGGTGTACACAGTTATTCTGTATATTCACTTTCATGAGAAACCCGAAATATTGATACTAGCTATATGAGGGTGGGATAAAAGACGGTACGGCAGCTGCCATAAGGCAACAACTGAAGGACAATGGCTGCGGATAATATTACCAGAGTAAGGGCTGGCGGCTTGCGCCGCCAAGTTATTACGAAGGGAAGATTGTCTGAGAGGGGCGCGTGTCGCAGTGTCATCATCATAACGTGTGACACTGCGACCGCAACTACGATGCTTCAGGTTGAGTGACACAAGGAGTCACCTACTACTAGATACTACTATAGGGTACCTAATATTGTACTCTACGTGACACTTCCGAGATATACCGGTAGCGGTATATCGCTAAGTCGTGGACCCATCCACGTTTATTCCACTATTGAGTTTGGCCATGCTTGGCTAAACACCGCCGGCTGAGCAGGTGGTGCGCACATTTGGGTGCGCGGTTGGTTTCTATTCGGGAGACATGTTGATTTGATTATGGGCTTGGCCGCGCGCTGTTGATGACGCCGCGACGCATTTCTTTGTTTGACGAGGCCCCTCCTCGGAACCGGTTGTCTCGATTAATTGCCCCGACACCGAGCAGAACCGCGATACTAGTTGACGTCGACATCGAGAATTCCGCCTCCACGGTTTTCGCGTATGGCCTACTCTGGCATTCCACATCTCCGACCTCCGTATTTTACAACCAACCCGCACCCTGACTAGCACCTACCTACTTTATGGGCTTCATTGAAATGGAAACAACAAAGACGACATCGACGAGACGTACGTTTCGGAAGGAATCCTGCTTGGACTCCTCCTGTCCTCCATCAGACTTCTAGATGCGGCGCGTGATTCGCCCACCTGCCGCACGCCTCCGGTGCCCGCTCCTGCGGCACCGGCCGCAAATGAGGACGACGACGTCAAAGCCGCTCGGGAGGAATACGAGATGGCCAAGGACATCGTCAGCAACATCTACGCACACCCTACAATTTTTGGAAAGCCCAGTGCATATGTAACCGACATGTACCCGGGACGTGTACCCAATGTGTACCCAATGTGTACCCAACGTGTACCTAACGTGTACCCAACGTGCACCCGACGTGTACCCAAACGGGGTTTGGTACATGTCGGGTACACATGAACTTTGCCCGTTTCGTGCTCGCGGCGAGGCATGCGTACCCGGCATGTACCCACGAACGGGTACACGACGGGTACACGCGTCCATCCATGTACCTAACGCCTCTGGCACATGTACCCGACATGTACCCATGGACTGGTACATGTGTACCGCATATGTACTCAGGTTACCGTTGGATGTTACCGTTACTTGTTACCGTTGGATGTTACCGTTGGGACACCCGGGGTACACTGCAGGTACATATATGTACTTAGGCCGGGTACATATGTACTTATTGATATTAACATGACTGGTGCGCACGTACCCCACATGTACCTTTGCGTCAGGTACATGCCGGGTACGCATGTACGCAGGCCGGGTACATATGTACGTAAGCCAGGTGCTGGAAGTGACACCCTGACTGTCATTCCTATAGTTAGGGTGCATGACTGCCACTGGTCCCGGAACCCTAGACCCCGAACATATAACGGGAAGACTTCGTCTTATTCGAGGCCCTTACTATTCTGATTATCTGACTCACCGAATATACACTCCAGCTGATATATTCAGCAGGTTTGGTCCCACGCACTCTTAATTTTACACTGCGACATTGGTCATGATTGGCTAAACACCGACGCTTTAGATGGGGTGAGGGACCCGCGTTAGAGGGGTTTTCGGTATGGGCGGTATGGCCCAATTACGGACGTGCGGTTGATTGGACATGATTTGTGCATGATGCGTTATGGCATCTTATCTTCCGTGCAGCATCGTTGGGCTAGATTTTGTTGTTTCTGGTCACTAGTACACCGTACTGGAATATCCCGGTTCACGGATATCATACAGTCCTGGAACCGATATAGATAAACTCGCATAAGAAATAAACCCTAAGCTAGATATACCCGGAACGGTCACGGAGTCGGAACGGTCTCGAGTCTAGCTACCTGTGACACTCGGTGTGTCATAGCACAGGCTTGCGGATCAGTCACGGTCCAGTGTTGGCTACCTAGGAATCTGTCATAATGTAGGCAGGGGCCTGCACCGGGACTCCCGGTCAGGGCTGCCTATACAGATTTCAGCACACCACCCCAACACTGTGGGTGGTGACTGACAGGTAAGTCAGAGAAGTTAGGATAAGTTATAGGGCAGAAGCTAGGGTGACAAGTCCTAACTGCTAATCCAACTGTGCTATTCTGATACACAAATTGGAACCCTCTGGCCGGCACAAGAGCAGAAACATACAGGCACTCGGGTCCTGCTAAACTACTGAAAGACATTGTGTCAACAAGTCAATTTGAAGAATTTAAAGGTGTCAAAGTAGAAACATAAACCAAATTGAAGACCATGTTGAGGTCAAAGTACATCTCAGCACACCACCAGAGTGGTGTACTGCCAGAGCCAGAAGGAAAGCCACTCGGGGACAAAGTTCAGAGGGGCACCGTCACGACAACGTCCACGGTAGTAGTAGCTTGCAGCACTGCTCTCTAGTGGGTCAGGCGGCCGGTGAACCACCGTCGCAGCACCCAGGGAGTGCAGTACTGCATCCAGAGTGACGGGCGGGGTCCAGTTCGGCTATACCAGGGTAGATGCATAAATCTCCCTTGCACAGCACAAGCTGCGGTGCAGCCCGACTCGATACCTGCACAGAGTCGATGTCATTGGCCGCCGTGTAGGCGGCAGCCCCCACACCCATGATCGAGATGAAAAGAATGAGGGAGATAAAGTAAGGAAACCCCCACGGGCCCGCGCGTGCGGGGAAGCCCCATGGCGGCTTGCCACATCCGTAGGTGCGGGAAGCACCACCAGACTCAGGCACGTGGGCTGCGGGCTGTGACGCATGATTGGCCGAGATGGCCGGAGCCCGCCGGCCGGCGGCTTGACGGCGAAGCTGCCGTCTGCAAAATCCTCGTAGTCGTCGGTGTCGTAGCCGGCCAAGTCAACCGGCGCAACCGCGGCGTGGTTGACAGTTTCCACAACCCCCGCGAATTCACCGCCTGACTTCTCCGTGGTGGTCACCCGCGTCGATTGAAGGGACACGGGCGGGCCGTAGCCGTAGAGCTCCAGGAGCTCTTTCTCATTCTCCAAGACAGGCATAGCAGGGGCCGGCACGGCGGATGCCGATGCCGCCGCACCACCTGCAGAGTATATTGCTTACCGTGACGGGCCGGCCCGGGGCCGTAGCTCACCACTCCGGGCCGCATGCGGGCCGATGGAATATATGGATGCGGGCCGTGACGTTTGATATGAAAATACCAAAATTTATGCAAAATTATGCGATTTTTACAATATCACCATACTTAAAATTAAATTTTCGCGCCTGCGGCGGGCAATTTTGGAGACAGGCCATATTGGCCGAAAGCGGGCCAGTGGATTTGCTGATTGCGGGCCGTAAAGAAAAAAAAGGCAATACACACTGACCACCTGCCGGAACCTGCTCCTCCGGTGTGATACCTGCGCCTGCAGTGTCACACACCAGAGCCGAAGCCTGCGTCGCAATGCCCCCAGGCGGCGGGAAAGAGGCGTGAGTGTAATGCACCTTAGGCTCTACCGCCGCGTTGACCTCCGCCGCGAGGTCGCCCAGCCGCTGCAGGATGTCGTCACCGGACGTCCCCGCCACCGGCGTCACCGCGTCAACGGAGAAGCCGTAGGCCGACACGTCGATGCCTCCCACAACACCCCCGCACAGCACCGCTGGCGGACCGTACGCCGTCGCCGCGCGGGCAAAAGCCGCAGCCCCATCATCCGCTGCCTCCTGAAAAACAGCACACATGGCGAGTGCATGCACGCCCTCCGCATCCTCCTCGTCGATGGGGACGCAGAAAGCCGCGGCTGAGGTGGGGGGATGTTGGCGACCGCCAAGAGGGCAGTCGCGGTCAGGGCATACTTTGAAGTAAACCTGCAGTCATCAGAGCTGGACACGGTTCTAATAAATTGGGAGTTGTATTGGACCCCACTGGTGTATCAGCGCCGTGGACGAGTCGATCGCCCCGCAAAGACTGAGAGACATATTCAGGCGTGGAATGCATACCCAGGGAAAAAAGTTCAGAAACGAATACAAAAGAAAGTCTTAATAACCTATGATGATCGTGTGGGCATGAAACAGAGATTAAACAAACGGCCAAAGATATACCAAGAACTGTCCGGTACCCTTGGAATCGCTGTAAATGATTATAGCTTTATCAGGGACTTAGAACATGGCGAGGTCGGAAACTGTAGCGAGTTATACACCCTGGAAACAACAGACTACCGTGAGAAGCAAGAGAAGCTTTTGGGTGGGACTACACCCTTCCTTCAAGAGCTCCTTTCAGCCTCCCCAACGAACATGAAGAAAGCCAAGGAACTACCCGTTGGAAGCAGAGGGGCTTATGCTTCGATCAGTGTCCATGGTGGGGTGATTGTAGCGCTCCAGATTCAGGGCACCGAGGACGGCGTCCCTTCTCTGGTGAAAACTACTTTAGCGAAGCAGGACCGAAGTTCAAGAAGCTAGAGCAGCTGAGCCCTGCGGAGCTGGCTGAAACGATGAAACTTGAAGTAGTCGCTCAAGACAAAAGTATGGACATTGCCCTGCTTCCAAGCAAGAGAAGGCCAGAGAGTAAGCAGCTCCTAAAGAGCCAATACCCTGCCCCTGAACTGGTGGACAAAATGCTCACCGAGCTGGTGAAGAAGTTTGCAGACCGGGAAAAGGTAGATGAAGACTGCATCACCTTGATTGCAAGTCTCCTATTTGTACCTGTTAGCTGAGTGCATACGACAAGTCAATGCATGTTGATGTGTAAAGTGCATATATGTAATCACCGTATCAACGTTAGTGGCCTTCGTTTTTTTCTTCAATTATTTGAAGTAAAATCGTACTTTTCACTTGGCGACCGTTGGACCAGATTTCGTCATTGTCGAAGGGACCTCAATTGTTGCGATGCCACATGGAGTCAGGTTCGGTGACGCAATTTCAAATTTGATGTGGGTTCTAAAATTTTAGCGAAGTGTAGTCTCCAGACGCCATATTGGTACCTTATTCCAAAGTCTCCAGCGATGTAAGGTACATGTTGGCAATGATGTGCTGACCTTCGACTATTTCAGAATTGGCTTGCATCGCCGTGGTGTGGTTCTGTGGTTTCAAAGAGCTGAGGACTTATGTACACTAATATACGGGTGTTATGGAGCCATATATATTATTCCGATTGGTACGATTTTTATCCACAACGAAATGAAAATAATTTGGATTACATTGTTTCAATTATCGATAAATACCAAAATGTGATAACGGTACCATAATTACACTTTCCACATCGATTCCGTCATTGAGTGGTTCCAACTCTTGAGGCTGCTGCCGGGAAACCCCAGTGGTAGGTCATGTTCGCCGCAAGCCATGGCAGACTCTTTAATAATGCTGGTCTCCATCAAATTCCCGAGGAGATTTGAATGCATACTGTATGCGGGCCTAACTGCAACGGGAATTCCAACGTTGGCAGTCGCAGCGCATATCGATCAAAAGTGAATGGCACCGTCATGCATATTAATGACCCGGCGGGTATTCAATACGCGGACGCTTTCATTGTAGCATGTCTCGCTCGGAGAAACCCAATGCACACCTCTGTTTCTTTCCCAACATTATTTTGTTATCACTGTTATCCGTTTGTTTATATGGACTTATTCCACGGATGAATTGCGAATCGTCATTCTTGCAGTTGAGTCAATTCAATCCCGCCGTGCGGGGCGTTGCGGAGTGCCATGCTGCCATGGCGGCCGACCTGCTGATTAGCGCATGAGAGGATGTCGTGCAAGGGCGCCATGTCAGCACAATAAGCGAGCCGGCTGGGAATCTTCTTGAAGTGGATTGATTTCGTTCTTGAACAATGCATGACGTAAATATGTCGGTACGTTATACTCTGGTCCCGTGGTGCACGCATACGTGGTTAGTATTGCGCACATCATACGTAATAAAGACAATTGGTCTGAGTGGCTTACTTCAGGGTCCCCAATACATTACATTAAGTCCATCTTATTGCCACTCCGGGTTTGAAATAAACTGTTCGTGTGCGTTTTACAGTGAAGGTAAGAAAATGCAGGTAGTTCTCAGAAGACCGGGAGGACCAAGCCCGTCGTTAATTCGTTGCCATCATGTTACCAAACTACTACGTAGGGGTGTGTGTGTGTGTGTGTGGCTTCGCTGTTTCGTTCATGACCACGAATGTTTGCATCGTCTAGATTGCGCATGCTTCTCACTATTGTTATACCTTTTGTTCATGCTAATATTTTCCTGTACATTAGTTTACTTTGTTTTTCCACCCTGCTCCACTGCTGTTCATGAATACATGCTATGAACCCGAACTGCGATACTTACCACATGCAATCCATACAAAAGCTGGACGATGGCGCGGGACTACGGTTGCTAGACGAAGAGAAAAACAGATGTGACTGTGTCCTATTTACAAGTATGCAAGCAGAATTTGCAGGATCCGGAAACCCACAGAAATGATTGAGTTCGACTGTCACTCTCTTCTCTGAATTTCTGGCTGAAGTGCCTATGCAGCTTCACCGTAAATGTGTTTTTCTTTTGTGAACACGTTCATGCCTCATAATGTAGCGTCTTGCAAACTCCTGTAATCAAACGTCACCCCAGTGCACTGTCAGAGAACGATACACATGTTGCATTTCCTTCTCCAACATTAAACCCACTCATGTGAAGAGCGCCAAGGAGTCGCCTAAATCGATGAGAACCTGGCACCGACCTGGCCATCGGCACCCTTTCCATCCCAGTGGCTGCGCACACAGAGTGGGGCAGGGAGGCAGACTGAAGCCAGCCCTCCAATCGCTCGCTCAATTTAGCACAGTAGCACCCTGACGGAAGGTCACCTTGAAGACGCCCACATTCCTGTGAACTGCTCGGACCTCGTCCGGCTGCAATGCCACAGATGAGTGCCAAGTACCGGGGGTTGGAGTTCCTGCCTGCCCTGTCGCTTCAGGGGATCTTGAGGGAGGGCAAGCAGCCCTCTTGCCATAAATGGGGCAAGCCTTTCTGATACAGGAGGGGATCTATGTGGCAGCGCATCGCCGAAGTGGGCACTGCTAGTGGATGAGTAAGGCGCCTCGGGGTTGCTGCGGGCGGGAAGGCAGGTAGGCAACTCCTTGAGAATGGAGGCGGGAATTAAGGTTGCTCCAGATATGGTGGGCAAGCTACTGGTACAGAAGTTGGGATGCTGGGGGGCGTCGACCCATGCTGCGCTCCGAGACCTAAACTGCATCGAAACCTAAACTGCATCCTGACAGCAACGAATGTTGGCAAGTGGTAGTTTGGCAATATGCGACACCCATGGAAGTAACAACAGAGAGTTGTCGAGTAGGCAATGTCTCATTGGTGAATCGTTGGCCACCGGAGGACGGGACCAGGCAATTGTAGTGGGGACCAGGCTTGCCCTAAAGAACACAACGGCCAATAGAATAGCGGAACCAGTGCGCCGCGCCAAGTGGTTTCGTCCGCCCACAAAGCCGAAAGACTCGGCGTAAAGTGTTTGGCAAGATGGAAGCACGGGTGCGCACGCAAGGGCGTGCCACGTAGGTCATATGCCAGCACGTGGCTCGCGCATCGCTGCGGAGCTACTCAATGGGCACCTTTCAACACGGCCGCCCTACCATCCGGATTGTCTGTGGGTAAGATTCATCGCAGGCTTCACACCACAAATGGGCCTTCCCGAGATTGATCCAACGGTGTTCATGATGCATACAGCCAATCATTGCAGGGATTGCAGCACGCGAGGTGTCTGCAGAGTAGGTCTGAGCACCTGGCACATCAGCCCAAGGAGAAGCTTGGTGCAAAGCATAAAGATATAAATGGACACCAAGAGTACGACGTGCTTCGCAACTTCTGTTGAGGATGCGCTGCTCATCCACGCCAGCCAGCCATGACTGCAACCCGGCAAGCTCCAAGAAGGCGTCATCCCAGCCGCACAGACGCTGCATCACGGCTCTTCCGATCCCAGGTGAGCATCTCACTGTTTTCGTGGTGTTCCAAGAAGAAGCAGTCCCACTCTCAATGTCAATCGCAGCCCTTCAATCGCAGCCCTTCTAATCCTATGGTTATATGTGAGGCTTGAACCGCATTTCCCTGCATCTCCCATCATCTCATAGCATTTCCCTGCGTCTCGCATCATCTCATAGCATATCCCTGCGTTTCCCATCATCTCGTAGCATATCCCTGCATCTCCCATAATCTCATAGCATATCCCTTCATCTCCCATCATCTAATAGCATATTCCTGCAGATCCCATCATCTCATAGCATTTCCCTGCATCTCGCATCATCTCATAGCATATCCCTTCATCTCCCACGATCTCATAGCATTTCCCTTCATCTCCCACAAACGCATAGCATATCCCTGCATCTCCCACAATCTCATAGCATGTCCTTGCATCTCCCATCATCTCATCATAGTTCCTGCGACTCTCTAACTCGGATGTATCTACACAACACCTCCCCTAGGAACCCCACTGATAACTTGATCTGGAAGGTCTTGAAGCTGAGGGGCCATACCCGATCGGCAAGCAGGCGCGGATCACGATGCAGCAAGACGCAAGGGGCTCGTATCCAATCTGCACAGCACGCCCGTAAATCCGGCGAGCAGTAAAAAAGGCAATACTGAAAGCACGTCTTAGCTGGAGCGGAGGCATCATCCGCATGCTCTATGAGACAACCGCCATGGCTCATGACGCATGTTCTATGAGACAGCCGCCATTGCTCATGACGCATGTTCTATGAGACAGCCGCCATGGCTCATGACGCATGTTCTATGAGACAACCGCCATGGATCATGACGCATGTTCTATGAGACAACCGCCATGGCTCAT
>LGRX02023868.1:0-11106 GCA_001247695.2 Cymbomonas tetramitiformis | reverse complement strand
TCCCCTACATGCCTCGTCCCCTACATGCCGCGCCCCCTACATGCCGCGTCCCCATCGCCTTCCCTTGCCGGCCACGGTCGGAACCGCTCAATGCATACCCCAATGGCCATTCTTTCCCCTCCGACGGCTACATTTTCCTGCCATTCATTCCACGCCCCACAGCCTGCCCCGTGCCTCCCCCTCCAGGAAGAGGCCCCCGCCACATGGCGTACACCCTGAGAGCCATTCCCGATTGCCGCTGCCACTATATGCTCTCCTGCACCCCCGCATCCCCTTATCAGGGATGCCACGCTGCAGGGGCAGGCCAGAACTGCACCTTCTGTGCACCTCCGCGTATCCAAGGGTATCTGCCCGGGAGCGCTGCCTCACCTCAAACCCGACGAGGAGCAGCAGCTGTGTGGTGAAATTAATTCCGCCGAGGGGCGCGCCTCTACTGTACATCTCCAGCATCACGAACGCAAAACAGATTGTGAGGTGGAACCTGCCGAGAAGCAAGCCGCTTCCGAATCAGACCTCTCTCAATGGGGTGAGCGGCCTTCCGCGCAAGTCAGCATCCGTGTGCGGAGTGGCAGGTTCCTGCTATCTCTCAGATCGCATGGCCACCTGCGCCGGTCCAGGGTCTGCGGCCGGCTTCTGCGAGTGCTTGCTTTTGGGCAAGCGCGAGGTTGGCCACGCGATGCAGAGGCCTGTGACCCATTCGGAGGAAGTGGCCAATCACTTGCCGCAGGTAAGAGGGTAGGCGTTGAATACCGCGCAAGGAGAGTCGGGCGCAGCTGCGTGCAAGTGCCAAGCATGGCGACGTTGCAAAAGCATCGGACGCGGCACACTCAGTTCCCGGGTCCACCAAGCTCCACCCACGATCACATGCGCGTGCATGGTATGGTATGGCCCCAGAGAGCAACAGAGGCCAAAAGCGGGCACCTCTCCACAATGTCCTGCAGGGTGAGCTCGAAGTGCTTGGTGGCGGTGAGGCTCTTAAAGATATTCCCCTTGATCTCGACGAAGTTGTTGGAAATGAGGATGGCGATGATTTGATTGGAGCTGGAGTTCACAGCGACGTTATACGTGATTGCCTGCAGCGCGCTCGGAAGCCAGTGAGCCACACAGTCTACCCCGCGGCCTAGATGATGGGGTGCTGCTGGGAAGCTACCACCACAAAATGGAAGTCAGCTCATGGAGGATGGCGACAAAACGGGTGCAAAGACGGGTGAAGCACTACCGTGGGCAGCAATGTGGGGCAAGAGGTGGACACATGCCTGCAACAGGATGACAAGACAGTGCACCACAACGATGATGGTCGCGACGACGAAGTCTCCCAGCAAATTCAGAGTGGGCTGCAGCACCGGCGTGTCCTTGCTCGATGCATCGTTCAGCACCCCAACCGAGTGGGACAGGGCATCCAGAGTGTCTGCCCCGAATGAGCTGCACAGCTGGCATTGGCAAAGCCCGCGCCCGAGGCATCTTCAGCTCTATGCGCTGCGGTTGTCCGAGGCCGTCCTAGCGGGGCGGTTCGCAGCAGTCGCCCTGAAGAGGGTCCGAGCTGAGCGGAGCATTCCAACAGAGGTGCGCCCCACGAGTACTCCCGAGAGGTATCGGCGTGAAGGAGCAGCGAGAGGATCTGGCAGCTGGATATTGGGCCCTGACAATTGGAGCACCAGCCAGTCGAAATGCAGCGCATCCCCACGCGCATCACAGCACATCCCCACACGCATCGCAGCCCACGCATACTTGTGTCTGCTTCTTGGCACCCTTGGACCCTACATTTGTCAGCTTCCTGGTGCCCTTGGAGCATACTTTTGTCTGCTTCCACTGGCGCCCTTGGATCACACTTGCATCTGGTTCCTGGCGCCCTTGGACCGTACTTGTGTCTGCTTCCTGGCACCCTTGGACCATAGTTTCGGACTTGCAAATCAGGCCCCAGAAGTTGCGAAAGTATCTGGGCAGAAGGGACAGACCCGCTCCACTATCTCAAGCAGATTAAACACCATGTATAGCTTCATGATCTCTTGCCCACGGATGAAGTGATAAATGATGGACACGTCCTGAACGGATCCCCATTCCCCTCCAACTTTTAGAATTCTTACGGCAAGCAAGCCTTAGCCAAAGCTACACCTGCCCCCAGCTCAATTTGAACGCCATGCATGGCGTACATGGCGTGCATGGCTCGGAGCCGATGCACCGCCCTGCCAGGAATCAACCCAACTCGAAGAACATCGGAACCGATGCCGATGCACCGCCCTGCCACGCATTACCCCAACTCGAAGAACATCGGAACCGATGCCGATGCACCGCCCTGCCACGCATCACCCCAACTCGAAGAACATCGGAACCGATGCCGATGCACCGCCCTGCCACGCATCACCCCGAGTCGAAGGACAAAGTATCTGATGCACTGCACGACCACTCATCATCCCGAGTCGAAGACACCGCCGATGCAAGGCCCTGCTAGCTTCTTATCTGGTAGCATGTCATCTGACCGCACCTGAAGGTTAAGAACGATGACTCCGATAACAATCATACACACCCAGAGCAGGTCACACACGGCTTCCGGTCGTAGGCCGCAGAAGACGTGCCCCCGCCAGTCAGCGTCTCTCTCCCTGGTCCACCAAAACAGCACCTTGCCACGTGTGAAAGGCGCTGCACCCGCTGTTCTCCGCCAGTGAAGCAGGGGCGCAGCCAAGGGGGTCAGTGGGGGCTCACAGGGGCCTCACTGGGGGCGAAGCAGCCCACCAGATCCCTGGTGCAGGCATTGAATACGCTCACAGTGGGGAGCTGCTGCAGAAACCCTCGAGACTGCAGAAACCCTCGAGGCTACAGAAACCCTCGAGGCTACAGAAACCCTCGAGGCTACAGAAACCCTCGAGGCTACAGAAACCCTCGAGGCTACAGAAACCCTCTAGAGTGCAGAAACCCTCGAGGCTACAGAAACCCTCGAGGCTACAGAAACCCTCTAGAGTGCAGAAACCCTCGAGGCTAAAGAAACCCTCTAGAGTGCAGAAACCCTCTAGAACCACAGCCGGATGGAGGTGCAGGTGACAAGGAGAAGGGCGGCCCGCCCGGAGGCGGGTTGAAGTGAAGACACCTCAGGTTAGCGATGAGGTGAAATATGGCCACTGCAGCTCGCAATGGCAAAGTGGTGAAGAAAGTGAGGAACGCGTCGGCGCACACCAAGGCTCCGAATGCCAAAACCCGCTCCAGCTGTGCGATCAGCGCCGCGCCGAGCCCGTCAACCGAGACACGCCGAGTGCGGCCTAAGACATAAAAATCGGCAGTATAATCTTTGGACGTCAACATACACCCTGGGTAGAGGATCAACCGATGAAGTGCGGTGGAGGCCACAGGTGTTCGGCACAGTCAACGTTGGCAATCATGTCTTGCTCGCCTTACAGGGCATGGGTGAGAAGCGGCCTATGCTGTGAGCATCTCTCGGGGTTGGGGGTGCGAGAGGCCGCCAATGCGGTTTGCGCCTCTGCGGCTCGAGTTGGGGCAACGTGGCGAACTCAAAGGGCGAGGCGAGGCGGCGTTGAGGATTCTCCAGGGCACTGGTGTCCCGGGCAAGAGGGCAAGGTGGTACCTGGAGGGGGACGTGCAGGAGCAAGTTGTAGACACGCTTGCGGCCGAGCGCGCCTTGTTTCACCTGCGCCGGATCGGGCTTGAGCCGCTCCCGGATGCCCAGCTGGTCTCGGAGGTACATCCGGATGGACATCGGCGGAGGAGCTGCCAACGGGCGGCACAGAAAGCGTAAACGATTCAAACTTGATACATTTGTGTGCGGCTGGCGAAGTTAACCAACCAAAACTAACCACGGCTTGACTCAGAACACTAGCAAAAGGCGGCGAAAGGCCCTTTAATCCAACTTCCCTTTAAGGGAGAAAAACCACCGTACGAAAAAGTGAACAACAGAGCTCAAAGTCAGGAAGAGAAAAATCATATGGGATAGCCACTTCGGGCTTCACGAGATAGACGGGATACCCGAGTGAGCAAGTACGTCTGCACTTGTTGGGAACCACACCGCTGAAACTACTTTAAAAGAGAGCTGCACAGGTCATCGTGGGACCCTGTCGGGCTTTAACTCGGGCAGCCTTGTCCACCAGCAGATGCTGCTCGACAAAGACGGCGTCCAAGCAACGAAGTAAGAAGCCTGCGTTGTGCCCACTAGGCATACACTCGACGCAAAGGATTCTGGCTCCATATTACGACGAAGGAGAGACGCTGTGGGGGTAGGCGTGGACACGAGCCTGGTTCACTGGAGAGCTGGAATTCGTACAGCTCCAAATTCTTCATGCTTCGCTGTGACTTATTCAAAGAGCTGGAGGTGGACGCGCTCACAGGGCTTGTACGGTCCGTGTCTCCTTTGCCATCTGGATCAGCCAGCCATATTTTTCGCATCAGGGTCGATCTCGAAGTCGCGAGGCTCCATGACTATGGCTAGGAAGCTCAAACGTTTCCATATTTTCGAGGCGAGAGGTTCGCACCTTGGTCATGTATGGAGCGAACGGGCGATTTCCCCGGCAGCTGTGTGCCAAGTTTACACGGGCTCCCAGACATTGGAGTCGAAAAACCCGAGTCGTCGATGCGGGGACTCCCACAGCTGGATCCGCTGGCTACCTCCTCGAGTGGTTCCTTTGCCATGTCCATAGGTGTCTCTCGCGTGTCACAAACGACAGCGAGGTCTGTAGTCTTCTTCTTCCCCATATGGAATTCTTTATCCGTGCGTGGATAAAGCTGCGACTGTAATCAGCGGGGGCGCAGTTTCTCAGTAAGGCAGAGGTATACGTTTGTAGGCTGTGAAAGCACGTCATGTAGCATGCTAGGCAGACTTAAGCAAAGCTCCACGCTTCCTTGGCATCGCAAACTCTGTAAGTGTTCGCGTCCCCACTTCACCAGATCAGAGGCACGGAGCGCGCCGGGCCGTCTGCGATTAACTCACCGCTTGCTGCTGCAGTCAGGGTCGTGTATCAGCAAAGCCGTTAGATTCAAGGCCTGCAGCAGAACGTTATACAGAAGCTGCTTTTGTTCCTTGAGGCCCTTCAGATCATAACAGGGTGTGTTTTGTGGTTGGTCGTATTCATATTCACATCGATGCGTACAAATTCGAAAGCCGTGAAACGGAGGGGGCTCATCTTGCAGCCCTAATGAGAAGGGTTGTTGAATCCGCGTCGTCAGCTTATCAGAACTTGCAACCTCGCAACTCCCAACTCGAACTGTAACTCTCTCGACTGCTCTCGACTCTCGCACTTTTTTGATGTTTCACATAGATAGATATTCGATATTCATATTGGGATATTCAGAATTCTATTCGAAAGACGCAGACGTCTTCGGCTGACAGCCGCGGCAACGTACGCGTGAAGGTCTCGACCAGTTCTCTCTAACCGGTTCTCGAAACTCGTTCTTTACCGGGCGATAGTTACATCCAACGGTACAGAATCGGTCGAGAAAAGAACTGGCCGAGACCTTCACGAGTGTCACGCCGGGAACTGGCCTTTGTCCGGCTCGCGCAGGCGAGGTATCATAGCAGGCGAGGATGCGGGCTGGGTGCGGGTGCGGCAAACCGAAACGGTTCGTTTCTGTTGATCTGTGACTCTCGGGGAAAAGCTAAAAGGGAGCTACAGCTTTAGATGGGATATTTTCATATTTACATATTTGATAATTTTCGATGTCATTTTTGATTTTCCCGCCAAGTCATACAGTTCGCACTGTGACTAACATCTGATTTCTGAGCGAATCGCCAACTTGTAACCATAAGATAACTGATCAACTAAAACTTTCCATACCGATACGGGTTGTTCACGGCAAACAGAGTTTCAAGATCTTGATTGTGTAAAGGTGCTGCCATCACCTCGTGCACGAATATTTCGCAGAAATATGATTAACAAAATGCATAGCGAGTGAAAACAGCTTCCGCTCAGAAGACTTGTGAACGACAATCTGTCCCCACCTCGAACAGCGAAAGGCGCGCTCCGAAAGGTCCGCTTCACTTACCCAAAACGCCATCCGGATCCCTTCCTTAAGTTGGCGCGTTGTCCCTGTTGAGCGTCTCCAAAGGGAATGCTTCATTCACCGAACACTCACCATCTGGAGGTAACATATGTATGACCGGGCCGCCAACACCTCGTTCTACAGCTGCGGTATACACTCAGGACCGTAAGCATGCGGTATGGCGGGAAATCGCCGATCCTGAGCTCCATCAGTCGTGCTGCCTCAGCGCAGCGGACCCTTGATTCCGCAAACTTTATTTCCTTATGATTTTGCAGTCCACAAGCTCTTTCACCCACAAAAGGAATGTACTGTAGTCCTGTTACTATTTCAGGAGGGTATCGCTCTCCCACCGCCGTTCTATTCACCCCGATCTCAGGAGAATCCGTAGGCACGTGATGTAAGGTACACCAGTGAGGATAATACATGCCTCTCAACTCTTCTCGGTCACCCCTTTAGGTGCGAGGCTGCTAGAAGCTCGATGCGCTTGCGTTGATCTGATTCAGTACCCTTAGCCTGGTTTCCCTTTCCTCTTTCTTGTGTGCTTTCAGACGGTCGCTCCGACCTGTTGGTTGCAGAGGTGAATGAGGTGAATCGGAATCCATTACGAAGACTAAAAGACGGAATGGTGAAAATCGACGTCTCACTCGTGGGCGCCAAGGTGCTCAAGCATTTTCCGGACTTTGGTTGGTTTGACGGAGAAATCAAGAGCGTGGACGCGGTCTTGGGTTATTACGTCGTGTATCAAGACGGCGACTCCGAGGACCTATCCCTCTCTGACGCACGACGTGCTCAAAAGCATTTCAAAGAGCACCAGGCCTCGCGCTTGCCGGTACGCTTTCGTGCGATGAAAAGCCGACCACTAACACACTGGGATGCAGTGACGTGGAGGGTGCACCTCAGAAGAGTTGCGTCCAGCATAAGCTATTTTTCTGCTCAAGATGGGCTGCTTGGGCGTTCCCAAATCCGTGATGTGCTAAGCTATTCTGAGTCTGTGTCATGCCGGGCTCTTCCGAAGTCGGTGGGCTGTCGTTTGAAGTGCTTGCCGTCCTTGACTCTTCAAGTTCGTGGCTTGCCGGGCTGTTTCGATATATTTTTCGTGCTCAGCTTTTCCGATGTAAGTGTCGTGCTGGGCAGACGACCAAGGAGTGCTTGACTCCTTTCCCAAAGTCCGTGTCGTGTTGGGCAGTTCCGAGGTCCAAGGAGGGCTTGAATCCCTTTCTTCGCACTTAGCCGCAGAGTGTAGCACGTCGAACTCGTGCCTTTTGTTTTGGCCCTATATTTTGCCCACCTATACCTGAGTCGAGACCTCTTTATGCAGTAGTGAACCACCTATGTTTCTGGCTTGCTGGAGACCTGGGCGCGCTCGTGCAGTGGGCCTTGTGATTTCCGCTTCCAAGTTTGGAACTGACGTGCTGGGGGCTATGACGCAGTCAAGCAGCACGATGGAAAGCGCGAGAGGTCGAGGGAAGCGCAGCTCCCCAGAGCGGCCGGCGCCGGCAAGCGCACGTCCTCTGCGAGCGGCAGCACAAAGTGTTCTCACACAGCATCTGCCGGTGAAAAAGCCTCCAACCTTGCCTGTGGGCGCCATCCAGCCGGACGCCAAGCGCAGGCGACAGGACATCCCCCACGTTATCTCCGTGGACCAGAACTCTGACACGACCGCAGGCATCACACCAGTTGCCGACGTTGAAAAACTACCCGGTGACCCCCCTCTGCCGTTTTGGAAGTGCAAGGGGTGCCAGAGACTACTTCCAGCCCCCTTCCGTGCCACACCGCCGGGTGACGTCTGCGTTCGGTCTGTGTAGTAATGATGTGGCTGGTCCCTTAGGAACTTGGTAGGGGCTCTCATGGGTTGCAATAGCGCTTTTCTCAATTCACACCAGCTATGCCTATCAGTTCCAATGCCACTCCATCGTGCCTCGTACAGGTTTAGCTCCCGCGCCTAACCCCCCCTCCAGGACCGTGACAACAGACAGGGGGGGTAAATCATCCTTCCAATCATACCCATGGCGGCGACAGGGAGCTTTCTATGCACTACGATTGTGTTCTGCGGTTCTACATGCACGACGCGGCACACGAGGCGCATCCCTTGAGCCTAACCTGTGGGGACCTCTGGCACAGGCTCGCCCGCCGCTGAGCTGACGAAGCCGCCCGCCGAGCCTGAGCAGCAAGGAGCCGCGGCCACGAGCCACCCAGTACCTTTGCCCCCTGCCACCTCGCAGTGCATGGCACAGGGTGCAGCTCAGCGGATGGCCAGCGGATCGCAGAAGTCGGAGTACGAGTTGGAGCGCGACCGTCGGATTGCGGAGAATAAAAAGCGAATGGCGGAGCTTGGCCTGCCTGGGCTTGCCTCTCTGCTGTCTCTGCCCAAGGTGAGGGCTTGCAGGGCCGGCTGTCTCGGCGCTGACACCCTGCATGCCGCTTGTTCTTGCCCACTATGCTTGCTCCGAGCGGGAGTGGCGCGAGGAGCGGCGCTGAGGCGCGAGGAGCGGCGTTGAGGCATGAGGTGCTGAGTGGCCGGTGGGCTTCAGGTGGGCAAGAGTGCGGCGTCCAAGGTGGCATCCTCGCGAATGCGGGCCCCGGCAGAGCCGCGCGAGCGCCGCACCTCCGAGCGTCAGAAGGGCGGCACGGTGGACTATCGTGAGCTCGATGACCGCGTCCACAACTTCGACGGCGAAGCAAGGTTGGTGCAATGCATTCCATCTCAGTCCCAAAGCTCCTCGCCATGAGGCTCGTGCTTGGTAACCGCAGCCTCAGTGCCAAAGCTCCTCGCCGTGAGGCTCGTGCTTGGTAACCGCAGCCTCAGTGCCAAAGCTCCTCGCCGTGAGGCTCGTGCTCGGTAACCGCAGCCTCAGCCCCAAAGCTCCTCGCCATGAGGCTCGTGCTCGGTAACCGCAGCCTCAGTGCCAAAGCTCCTCGCCGTGAGGCTCGTGCTCGGTAACCGCAGCCTCAGTGCCAAAGCTCTTTGCCGTGAGGCTCGTGCTCGGTAACCGCAGCCTCAGTGCCAAAGCTCCTCGCCATGAGGCTCGTGCTCGGTAATCGCAGCCTCAGTCCCAAAGCTCCTCGCCGTGAGGCCCGTGCTCGGTAACCGCAGCCTCAGTCCGGAAGCTCCTCGCCATGAGTGTGTACACTCGCCACCCTTGAGGCGTCAGCACAGCATATGCGTTCCAGGGAATGATTGGGCGCCTTTGATTGGTCAACCTTGCTCCTTGCTTACACCTGTTGGTGAGGGTGCGTTATCCGTCAGATCGCTCAAGGAGCGGCCCCACAGCTCAAATGTACGGCACTGGCAGAGTGCTGACGTGGATGCGGCCAACGAAGCCCGCTGGAACATGCCACTGCTCTTCGATGAGGCGGGCAAATCGCTGCCCCATCGCCGCTCCTGCCACATCTGCACACAGTGTGATCCCCCCTCCCTGCCACCTCAACACGCAGTGCACCCCCTCCTGGCCACCTCAACACGCAGTGCATCCCCCTCCTCTTGGCCACCTCAACACGCAGTGCAACCCCCCTTCTTGCCCACCTCGACACGCAGTGCAACCCCCCTTCCTGGCCACTTCTACATACAGTGCAACCTCTCCCCCCTCTCTCCTGGCCACTTCTACATGCAGTGCACCCCGATTTCATGACCACTTCTACATGCAGTGCACCCCGATTTTCTGGCCACTTCGACATGTCGTACACCCCCATCTCCTGGGCATATCTGCAACTAGTGTACCTTACCCTTCATGGGCCTTTCATCGCACACATCCAACCCCCCTCCTGCCCAATACTGCACTGTCCACACGCCGCCGCCTTTGTCAAGCCTTCCGCAAGTTGAGCTCCCCTCTCCCAGCTCCCCAACTCCATGCACGGTAGCCCCACCGCACCCCTGAGCGAGGCCAGCATTTTAACTTGGCAGTTGGGTTTGTATCATTTGAGAATAGTTTAGTAGGTATCCATCTGTACCTTTATCCATTTGAAGGCGATTAGTGCTGGGACCGTTGGATGGCTGAAGCTCGAGCTAGAGCTGTGCGTCGGAGATTGGGGTAGGGGTCAAATGTAATTGTCTGAGGTCTGATAAGTGGTCAAGGGTGGTCAGTTGAGGTCGGAGCGGAGGTTTGAGTTCACGCGGAGAGCATGAGAAATGGATTTCACAAGGCTGGACCAGAGGGATAAAAGGCAGGCGCCCTGTGCTCAGACAAAAGTGAATGTGGATATGCTCACCAGACGGCTGCGTCACATGCACTGGGTGTGGCAGGTGTGTGGCGTCATGGAGGGGGGACTTCGACCCGCCACTCGGCTGCTCCACGTGTCAGCTCATCTGGTGCACCCGCTGCCTCGGGAACATCTTCACCGACCTCACACCGGAGTGCATCAATACCTTCATCCAGAATGCCAATCTGGTGCCTCCCTTTGACCTTCCGTGAGGCCCTATCACCTGACTTCCGGACAAGATACACTTGCGCGGTACCTTGTGCTGACAGGGAGTAGTAAGGGGGATAGTAACGGGCGCCTGATCGCCATTCGGCATGCATCAGTCCACGTGGAGTTCAGCAAATTTGGAGTGGAGTCAACCTCTGGCTCTCGATACCTCCCGATTGAAGGCATACACTCCATTATTGAGGGTAGCCTGGTTGAGATCGAGCGGATGCACAGCTGGCAGTGCTGATGGTGATGTGCTGCAGCCAGGCGCAGACTCCGTGTGCACACTCAGCCGTGATGGCAGAGGGGTGACATGGGGACAGAGTGGGTGATGGGGGCGGTTCAGACGGGCTGGAGCTGCTTCATGTGCCAAGGTACCTGCGCGTGCCTTGACCCTCGATGGAAGGGCCTGAAGAACAAGATCGACCGCCACAAGAAGGCGGGGTGGGTCGGTGTAACGGGAAACCACGATCCGTCATGTAGCCGGCCGGAGGTCAAAGCAGTGGCCGAGGACGCCAAGCTTCACGCCGCTGCTCAGGTAGGCTGTTACTACAGCCGAGCTGGGCGAATGCTTCTCGCGCTTCCTGCCCTCTTCTTCTCCGAATGACTGCCATGTGGGTATCTCGTCTCTTGATGACTGCCATGTGGGTATATCGTCTCTGGATGACTGCTATGTGGGTATCTCGTCTCTGGATGACTGCCATGTGGGTATATCGTCTCTGG
>LGRX02023865.1:0-21319 GCA_001247695.2 Cymbomonas tetramitiformis | reverse complement strand
CTTGTCCAAAGCAAGAAACCATCCCGATAATGTTTCACAATTTAAATTGTGATTTGCGAATGATAATACAAGCATTTGATATATTTGTATGCTTTAACATTGCATCCCAAGCAAGCCCAGGTGTGCCCACGTAAAAGCAAGGATCTAATTCATATATTCCCATTGATAGCTCCCTGAATGTTTCCATTACATCGGATAATCCATATACATCTGGATCTAAATACAAATCGTGAAATTGTTCAAAATTTTGTATCTTGAATGCATCGATAGTCTTCATCATATTATCATAAGTCTTATCACTCATATTTGATTGTGTCATATTGTTGTAGAATGTTTGTCTATCAGGCACCGATTCAACAAACTTCTCATAAGTATCGAACCACTCGTAAGGAAATTCACCTTTCTGACAAATGAGTTTGAATTTTTCTGGGCCACTTGTAATTCGTTTCATATTAACTTTCTTGTTTTCAGGTAGAGCGGATATCAATGTTTCTAAGCTTACCATTTGGAATGCCATTGTATCCATAAATTGATAACTATTTAATTTTAATGTTTTGTAATTTTCACTATTTTGAGCTATTACAGAGATTCGATTTTTATCGCCTCCTATAAGTGGAACTTGACCTATTGACTGATAATGATATGTATATGTTTTTTGAGAAAGGAATTCGTGGAGGAATCTCAAAAGCGGTCTTGAGAAATGTTGAAGCTAACAATAAATACTTACCTGATTACAACAAAGAAAAAGATTGTTGGATATACCCCTAGGACCGGGATATATTCACTCAGTGATAGGTTTTCTCAGAATGTAATAAAGTTGATCAGTTAACCCGATATAACGGGCATAAACAGTTAGGGTTCGGGTTCGGGTGACAGTCATACACACTACTATAGGAAGAGTCCCAAAGCAAGCGGTGTGACTGTTCCAGCACACCACCGAGTGTGGTGACTGGCTAGCCGAAGGTGAAACCTGTGAACAAACACCATCTAGAGCGGTGTAAACTGAGTTCTAAGGGAAGGCCTGTCCTTTCTGGCAGGGCTGTTCCCAGTCAAGAGTTGCAAATCTAAAATCCGGCCCGTGATCGGACCCCTCTGCACATACAGCTACTGTCAATTGCACTGCGCAGGAGCGGCATGATTAACTTGCTAGCCACCAGTCGGCGGTGGCACTGCTGTGCCAGCCCGCAGCACAATCATGGTGCCGTGAATTGAAGTTGTCGACACCGTGTTTGAATCATTCGTAGAGCTCCAGAAGAAATCTGAAAAGTCTCGATCGCCGTGCGAGGGATTCTCCCCCTCCTCCTCGTCTGTAGTCGGGCCCGGTGAGTAGTCCGGTGACGGTGGGGCATCCCAATACAGCGGAGGAGGGGGCGGGTGTACCGGGATGTAAAGCCCGATCGGTGCATTGTGAAGGCCTTGCCGAGCACGGTGCCGGCCGTGCCGGCGCGGCGGAATAGCAGCCGGCGCCGCAGAGAGTAATGAAGGCTCGCCAGTGGTTGCCTCAGCAGCACCACCGACCTCCAGCCCGGTGTAGAAGACTGTAGAGATGAAGCGAGGGTAAGAGGGGGTAGCACTTCACTTGTGTCGCATGATCTTTTATTTTTGTCGCACCATGCGACATATCAATTATATTCTGGGACGACAAAAGTGAGTACGGGGCTCATTATTGTCGCAGTGCGACAAACAGTGAGTACGGGGCTCATTATTGTCGCAGCGACACAAAGAAGACTATATTTTTGAACCGAGTGTACAAAACTTATACAAAAGATTATGGAGTATAAACACCATATCACAGTTTACGGAAGAAAAGAAACAATTTGACAAGCTGGCATATGCAAATCAACTAACAATTGGCAGGGAAATGTGCTCACGTTAGCACAGCATGCACTATTTTCTACTCTATTTTAATTACATAACTATGCTTATACATCTTAACAATAAATGTGCAGTGCATACTGTTTCGAGTATTAAGTCAGGTACGAACAAAACAAAACCTATAAAAGATTGACTTCTAAGTTCTAAAATCTAAAGGCTAAGCAGGTTGCTGGATACAGCAACATGCAATTCGCCAGCGATAAAGGTAAACCTGAATTACCTGCACACAGCGAATGCGAAAACGTCAGAACGAAGTGAAAAAATATTGCAATCATCACAAAAACACGCAGGCAAATACGCATTGGAAGCCAATAAGCAAAATAGTTCAAACTACACTCTTCACAAATTCCACACGGTAACATGCGTCTCGCCAACGAGCATGAGATATTTGAAATACCTGCACACGGTAATCGCAAACAGGTCAGAAAGAAAATGAATAACAAAACCAGCCGTACACGCAACGACCAACAGCACACACGCGAAACAGGCGTTCAGGAATGCGAAACAAACGTGCAGGAGTGCGGCGAAACAGGAAAACGTGCAAAGTATCCTGCAAAATTACGGAGAGAAAAGTCAGTGAGAGCGGTGGGGCTCGAACCCACGCTGCACAAACTGTGCAGACATCGCCCTCGAAAAGAAAACTCACCACAGGAGAAACAGAACGAATACAAAACAGGCGCTCGAAAACCAAAAGTAAATTCCTGCAAAATATCAGTCAGTGAATGCTTGCGACAACATCAAAACGACGGGCAGCGGCACAGCCCGTCAGCCGGCCTACAAGAATGCCGTCTACGAAGAAATTTAAGTGCCGCCAGCAATACCCGAATGTTGCTGGCGGCGTCACACATATAGCAACAACGAACGCGACCTGTAGAACAATGAAACACGACTCTGCAAGGATGTTAGGATTTAAACGGAAATTAGTTAGTATGAAGGGAAAAAATACATGCAGCAGTACAAAGCAGGACACAGCAAAAAACATTGTGAGGTGCGCCGCTAAACGAAAGCGTCAAGAATGAATGTGAGAGTCAACATCGAGATACAAGTATCTCATATGTGAAATCAGCCAGCCGCGGCCCGCGTGGGTCTCACCGGTGAACCGATTTCGCCATGACATGACATGCGTTGCCATGTCATGTAGTTCCACAGTGGGATTCCATTGTTCCCCTTCTGTCCCATTTTACAGGTGTAAAATGGGACAGTAGGGGACGGTACAGTATGGTTTCGGGTACTGTACTGTATGGCATTCAACTGTGACACTGTAATCTTCGTGCGACAAAAGAAAGTCCACCGTGTCGCAAACCCATGCCATGTCAGCATGTTGCGAAAGTCTGGAACCAGTCGCATCGCATTTGTCGCGAGGAAGCCATGCACTTAAGGGCTTTTTGTGGTGCAGTTTTTTAATTTACCAATATATAAATCGAAACTGATCGCGTCGCTGATTGGCTTAGCCAGCGTCTGCAAAACCATCTCGTTTTTGTCGTGCGATCCCTTTTCCTTGTCGTCCCATATTCATGGTGCCTATCTCAGGTGCTCGCACTTCTTATTGGCGGTTATGAGCGATCGGTCGAAAACATCTCATGTAAGCCACCCTGAAATCTGAAGCACGTGCGCCTTCTATAATTATACAAAAAACACGTGCTCCTTGTACGTGCACAGTCAGCTTATGGTATTTCGCGTGTGACCCATATTCATGGAGTTTATCTAATCTCATGGCTTCTCTGATTGGCGATCGGTCGGAAATATCTTTTATAAGCCATCTGAAATCTGTCTCGCTGATAACTTCTGCATGAATATCCATAATTCGATACTACGCCCAGGAATATTCTATGCGTCTCTGATTGGCGGCAATGCTCCACCGATTTGTATAACTCTCCTGCTTGGCATCTTAAGGTGACCGGTGTGGACTGCAATATAATTATATATGGGCGGTTACTCCCGATCTGACAGGGAAATCACACTGTTTCCGTAAAAAAGGGCCCCAAAGGTGGACAGTTCTGGTAGTATCGTGTGCGTCGATGTCACTTTTTCCAGGAAAACCTGTTTCGCTCCTATAAGGGAAACGCAGGACCTTGCAGCTTTTTTTTGAAAAAGCTGCGAACCGTCGGTGTATAATGTTGAGTATAATCGGATCTGTTTGCGACACGACAAAAAAAATACACCTCGCGACACGAAAAAGGCGCTTTCGTAAGAGGGGCGAGGTGTGGAAGGAGGGGCGGCCAAGAGTCGAAATGAGGTCGTCGAGGAATCAGTGGAAAGCTGCGGCGCGCAAAGGTCTCCAAACGTGCATGTGGATTGAATAACGCGGCCAAGGAATGTGGTGTCGGATCCGACCAAAACTCCAACGTCTACCAACGCGTAGCAAGGAAAAAAAATGAGCGGCCACGTGCACGAGCCCTCCGCAGATCCAATCAACCAGACATGCAACTAGGCCATACCGCCCCGCCGCGCCTCTAGAGGAGCCCCTCACTCCATCTCAATCGTCGCTGTTTAGCCAGACATGGCCAAACTTCGCAGTGTCTAAATAAAGAGTGCGTGGGGCCAAACCTGTTGGATATACCCCTAGGACCCGGGATATATTCACTCAGTGATCGGTTTTCTCAGAATGTAATAAAGTTGATAAGTTAACCCGATATAACGGGCATAAACAGTTAGGGTTCGGGTTCGGGTCTAAAGTGATAAACATATAATACCAGATGTCATAGGAAGCGTCACAAAGCAAGCGGTGTGACTGTTCCAGCAAAGATAGCAATTATTTGATGTATGTAGATGCGAACAATTTGTATGGACACGCGATGATTAGACCATTACCGTGCAAAGCTTTTGAGTGGACACACGAAAAATCAACTGAAGAATGGAAAACCATTATCAAGAATCATAATGAAGACTACAATACTGGGTATGTTTTAGAGGTTGATCTCGAATATCCCAAAGAACTACACGACTTACACAATGATTACCCGATGGCACCCGAACATATGGATATCAAAGAAGCAGAAATTAGCGATTATTCAAAAAGTATCTTACACAAGACTGGTAACAAATTTGACAAGAACAACAAGAAACTTGTATGTACACTTTATGACAAGCATAAATATGTAGTACACATCGAAGCATTAAGGTTCTACTTGAAACATGGATTGAGACTGAAAAGGTACACAGAGCTATCAGTTTCAAACAAAAGAGATGGTTAAAGCCATACATTGATTACAATACAAATATGCGAGCAAAGTGTGAGCATGATTTTGAAAAGGATTTTTATAAACTAATGAACAATTCGGTATTTGGTAAACCGATGGAAAATGTACGTGATCGAACAACATTGAAATTTGTATGAGATGAAAAGCAGTTTATCAAATACAGCTCAAAACCCGAATATCAGAAGGTGATAGAAAATATAGGTGGTGAGAATTTTAGAATCTTACAAATGAATACAACAACTGTAAATTTGAACAAACCAATCTATTGCGGAGTAGCAGTATTAGATTTATCAAAGATACATATGTATTCCTTCTATTATGATACATTAAAACCAAGATACAAGGATAATGTGAATCTGGTTTTAACAGATACAGATTCATTTGTATTGAATATCAAAACCGATGATGTATACGAGGATATGAAGGAAATGGAAAATTCTTATGATTCAAGCAATTACCCAAAAGATCATATGCTATATTCCTAAACAAGAGCGAAACAAGTTGGATTCTTCAAAGATGAATGTATTCAAGAAGATGATGACAAAAAGCCTGTTTTCGCAATGATGTCCAAAGTCACAGCATTAGGATCTAAAGTATATGCATATCAAACATACAATACAAAAGATGAACTCACCGAAAAGAAAACTCTCAAAGGAATCAGCAAGACTGTTGTAAAGAAAAACATCAATTATGAAGATTATACAAAAGCATTGTTTGAACAAAAAGAAATTACCAAAGAAGTCAAATCGATCAGAAGTTATGCGTGTACAAATTATAGTATAACACAAAAAAAGAAAGCATTGACGTGTTACGATGATAAAAGATATATATTAGAAGACGGAATACATACTTTGGCTTATGGTCATTACAAGATATAATAAGATTTTTTAGGAATTAGTACTTTCAGGACTTTAGGACTTAAGGAACTTAGGACTTTAGGGAAACCAAACCAAACCCTACCTCAATGCGAAGCGATGCGATGCGATTACCTCGGGCGAACGAAACGAAACGGAACTGTTGCTTTTAAGTATAATATTTGAAATGCTCACCAATTTTTAGTCAAGATTCATCTATCATAAATGAATTTTGAGTATGATATGAGAAAATTACTCAAAACCTGTCGTCCCCGACCAGAGTACTAATCTCGCCCTATTAATCGCAGCATCATTGCATCATTGCATCATCACTGCATACCCTGACCGTTACTAAAAAAAGTTTTTTTGGAGATTTTTTCACCGAAATTTCATTTTCCTCAAATCGCCTAATTTTTCCAAGATTTCCAAAAAATTTAGGGTTTAAGCTTTATTTTGAAAGTTATCGAGGATTTCTGCTTATTTGCGGGAATATTTGACATATATGTGATGTATGATGAAAATTGATGAAAATTAATGAAAATTGATGGAATCTGTAAGGCTACTACCTTGGAATATCAGGGTATATCGGGTGTCCTGGAATCAACAAAGTAACCAAACACGACGCAGTATATGTATCGTATCATATCCGTACTGAGATAAATGCAAACACACTCGCTTTTGCGTAAAGAACGTCGTCGTGTGCCAGCGCATGATGATGATGTGTTACATTGAGGCGTATTCGGATATTATGAAAGCGATCCCTTCACTGGTGCAGCAATGACGAATATATGTTACGTAACATCTTATCAGTATGATGTATAACACTATTTCGTCTTATCGGTATTAAATACACTCGTGTTGTGAATGTGCCAGGAGGCACGACGTACCTGCTGAGACACCCATAGTAGGGGGGTCTGATTTCGATGAGAATAAGAGTAGCGAACTATTAGGGAAATTAGTGAGTGGATGTGACATTGCCTGAGCGAACAGTTGGGGAAAATAATATGTGAGCTCAGAGGAGAGAATAAAGAGAGGCAACAGAGTTGGTCTCTCAGACTTTGTTAAGGTCTCGCTAGCAAGCGAAGCCAATAGATATGATATAATATGATATGATAGCACGGATGTTATTGAACAGTAACAACTCGTGCAGCGTAAGAGCGGGTGATAAGTGCAGTGCTTCGTCCGAAGTTACTGCTGTAGCCCAACGCTACCTCATCTATACTCAATGCCCTGCATCTCATAGATGCCACCGCTATCGGGTTGTGAACCCAAGGCATTGGTTGAACAATCAGTATCGGCTGAACGAATAAGCCATATGATACTCACATGCTTGTTCAGAACATGCTAGAAGCGAAGATGAGTTTTCTCCGAACCATTCGGTTCTTCAAGACACCATCTTGCTTTGCCATCTCGAGTCCGACATACTGGCCTCTTGATGACATGTGTCACTCATTTTAGAGCTTAAAAAGAGTTGATGCACCTCCTCAACTTCGATAACTGGGCTTCTGGATGGCTGTGAAAAGTTATTTTACTTATAATTATGGATATCGTTTACCAAACTTTACCAGTCCTCATCAATTCTTGGAGCTCTGAGACCTTTTTGAGCCTTTTTGGGAGCTGCATTCACTCTTTTTTGGTCCATCAACCCTGAGTTTTAAGAGCGGATCAAGCTTCTAGATTTCAATATGGAACTTTTGAACGATATCATTATTTTATTCTACTCAGTATGGATATTATTTACCGTTCTCAACAGTTCTTGAAGGTCTACAGCCCTTTGGTGCCCTTTTTGGCTGATGCATGCACCTTTTTCAGCCCCAAAATAGCCCTTTTTGACTGAAAATGGACTTTTCAGACTGCCAAATACTTATTCTGGACAGTACACACGGTTTATCTTTCAAATATGGACCTTACCGCTGAAAAGTTTTTATCAGTGTATGGAGTTATGGGACCTTCTGGGAGCTATTTGGATACTTTTGGTTGCAGCATGCACTCTCCATCCACACCTAGCACTTGAAAACTGTGTCGCGGAGCCCTGGCGAATTTTCTAGAAATGGACAGAAGTGAAGTAAGGACTACGTTGACAACATAAAAAGTACTTCTTCAACTCTGTTTTCACTTCCAATAGTGTTACAAGCAACCTCAGCAGCTGGCAGCAAGTGTGCTTTCGGCTGCTGAACATACATCCACTTCCAGCCCCCTTAACACTGTGGGCTATTTTTAGTAACCTACCAGCATATGGCCATACCCTTTGGTATTGGTGACACGTACAGACGACAGTGGTGGAAGCAGGGCTTTGACAAGTGGGTCTACCCTCCTGGCCCTCTTCAGCAACCTGGTATTCCATTTGGCGGCTTCCCTCCTTCACCTTCAGTGTCCCCCACTACGTCGGACGACGAAGAGGACCCGTTCACACTTCCTGAAGGTTTCCAGCCCCTACTGTTACCTCAACCTCCACAACAGAACTAGCCTGCCTATTTGCAGATATGCAGCCGCCCTACGACCCATACGCCGTACCCCCGTCTCCATTCACCTTTCCACCCTCACTTGCTGCTGGCTCCTTTCCGCCCTCCACCACCGGACCTGCAGCACTCATGGCCCCAGGACAGCCCAGTCCCCTGCCATATCAACCACCTCAGGTCCCCCTCGCAGACCCCCGCCTTACTCCACTCAGCCCTTACCCACAACCACATCCCTCAGGAACTGTCCCGGTGTACCACACCCCAGCAGCAGTTCCTGGACCGGTCCCCGCTGTACCATGGACCTGGTCTGGGGGTTTCCCCTTCGGGGGGGTTCCCTCCCCTTACGCCCCTGCACTTCACTCCCCGGCTCAGACGCTGCCAGGGACTGCTAGGAGTGCCGAGGAGGCGGCACGCTGGCTGGCGTATCGTCGGCAGGAAGAGGCGGCGGTGCTGGCTGCGTCAGGCTTGCAGGTGGGAGCTCAGGCCACCTATGGTGCTGGAGGGGTGCTCGCAGAGCGCCCCGGCACGGGCTACCCAGCAGGGGCCTTTCGTACCACTGGAGGGGTGCACGCAGAACACCCCGGTGAGGGCTTCCC
Organism: Cymbomonas tetramitiformis; assembly: GCA_001247695.2. NCBI lineage: Eukaryota > Viridiplantae > Chlorophyta > Pyramimonadophyceae > Pyramimonadales > Pyramimonadaceae > Cymbomonas > Cymbomonas tetramitiformis. Next base: position 12,335 of record LGRX02023865.1, on the reverse strand, counting down.
TGCAGGGGCCCACGCGACGAACGCTGGAGGGGTACAGGAGGATGAGCCGGAAGAGGAGCCTGTCGCAGATAATTCCTGCCCTCACGATGAGTACCTGAGAGCAGGGGGCTACAGTGACGTAGACCCCGACAACCCATTTGGCCGTAGTGCTGGCGAGGAGTCTGCGTATGAGTACGAGGCGGACCCCAACGACTACGACGAGTATCTGCGGGCGGGGGGCCACAGTGACGTGGACCCCAACGATCCGTACGGGGAAGGGCAGCGCTGGGACGAGGTAGATGACGACGAGGAGGAGCAGGAGGAGCTGGTCGTCTCCATCACTGCGTCAGCCTCAGCGCAGCGCGTTGTCACCGTTGGCGTGGACGAGACGTCCGCAGCACCGCCACAACCGCCTGAAGTGTTCGTCTCGAACAACGCAGGGCGTCGGCGGTCTCGTCGTTCGTCGGGACCGGGGAGCTGGGACGAGCGCAACCTACCTTTCCGCGAGGAGTCCGACTCCAATTCTGGCGGGGGCTCTTCGTCCGCCTCGCAGATGTCCTCGTCGAGGTCATCAAAATCCTCGAGGTCGTCTAAGTCGGGCAGGAGCGGGCAGAGTGACGGACTTAGTGACCGTGCCCGCAGGCATCGCGACGCCAAGGAGAGGAAGCGGAGGTCGCGGCGTCGAGAGCGTGACGAAGGGCGGACCCTTACCCCTGCAGCCCTGGCGGCCACCTTCAGGGAGTGCCTGAAGGAGTTCCACAGCCAAGGGGGGGGGGCACACGGTCCGCTCCTGCAGACCCCACAGCTGAGACCGCCAGTGCAGACCCCCAGGCCGGGGTTAATTCAGTCGCTGGAGGGGTGCCCGCGGAGCACTCCGGCGCGGATCCTCCAACGGGGGTCATTTCAGACGCTGGAGGGGTGCACGCACCCCCCAGCGGGGATCGCTTCGGTTGATCCGCAGCTGGCGGAGGGCGGGGGGGAGATTCACCCGCAGCGAGCTGGTGTTGCCCCCCTGACCGCGGTGGTGGCCCCCGATGTGGGGGTGCAAACTGGGCAGCCCGGCGGCAGAGGAGGAGCTGGAGTCAGCAACGGGGACGTGACCCTGCAGCAGACGGCGGGCAAGGGCAGCGCCACACGAGAGCGCGAGACCGTTGGCTCCCGCCAACTGGCCCGGCTACGAAGGCAGTCCTTGGAGACGGTGGTGGTTCTCGGGTCTGGTGAAGGAACCCCTGCTGACCACACCCCAGGCACTGACTCGACAGCTGCCGTTCGACATGTGAACTTCCGTGAGGCGAACGGGACCCCTGATGGTCCTGGTGGAGTGACGCCTGGCGGGACCTCAGCGGAGCTGCCTCCCCCTGCACACGACCCTGCTGTACCAGCACTTGGAGGTGGCGATGGGGGATGTGCACCACCTGGACCTCCGACAGCTGCTCCCTTGCCACCCGCGGTGCCACTCCCAATGCCCAGTGGGCCACCGCCACCTCCTCCTCCTCCTCCACCTGGTAGCACGCTTGCGTTACCAGCACCAGAGCATGATGGTGGAGGTCGTGACGGGTCACCAGGGAGACCTCCCCCTCCCCCTCCGTCTGGTCGAGGTGGGCATCGAGGGCGGGCCCTACTGGCCACACGAGATGGCCACACTCTGTGGGTACCGCAGCCTTGGGGGACACTGGATACCTCGGACTCGGAATGCCGACGGCTACGGTCAGATCGGCTGCAGATGGTGGCCTTGACCTCTTCTACAAGGCTATCCTCTTGCTGGGGGTATCACTGAGGGAGTACCTTGACATGGGGGGCACTGTGGCACAGCCGCCAGTCATGCTGATGACCCCGGAGATGGAGACGCATGCGTGGGTGGTGGACCGGGGCGTGGTGGACGCGGCCCTTCTGGCATACCGCAGTAGGCCTGCGGGCTCAGGACACCCCCGCCCGGAATGGAAGCACGTCTCCAGTACCCCTGAGTCCGAGATGCACCTCCTGGATCCCGACTGTCTTACAGCATGGGCCGAGGTGGAGCAGTCGGAGTGGTATCGGCAGCTGCAGTCACGGTCAACTCCTACGCCGACTCCAACCCCGCCTCCATCTGATGGTCGAGCCCATTTTCTAGCTCTGACGGCAGCCCCCACCTCTGTGCATCATCCGACGACCCCCGCGCCTGCGACGGCTCCGACTAACCTTGGTTCACGTCACCCTCGACCTCATCTTTCACCTAACGCAGCAACCTTTACCCCTGCAGCTACTTCATCGTCCACCGCGGGAGAGCCCAGCAGCCGTGACCTCATCGGCGAGCAGAAGGTGGAGGACGCGCTGCTGAAGCTCGTGAATAAGCTGCCGAAGTTCCCTTCAGAAGGGGATTTGTCCGAAGACGACAAGGTCAACCAGCTGGAGGCCTTCTCTCGAAAGGTCCAGAACTTACTGGACAACAAGCTGGTGATGAGGGCGTGCCGCCAAGCTAGCTGCACCGGTGAGGGATACATTACCTCCGTCCCTGACATCATGTGGATTGTGGCGGAGGAGTGTTTGCGAGGTGAGCAGCGGGAGTTTGTGGAGAAGGCCGCGGGAGGTGTCGGCACGTCAGCGGGGTGGATACAACGGTACGCTGACGCTGACATATTCTTCGGGGACCTGGCCCTCAGCCTGCTGGCCATCGAGAAGCTGCAGAAGCTGCGTGATGGACTCACCCGAAGACAGTCGAGCAAGGAGACGGCCAACGCTTACCACTCGCGACTGTCTGCGCGACAGCGCACCGTGAACTTCCTGGCCAAGGTAGTGCCTGGTTGTGTGCCCGTCTCCGACGAGGATTTCGGCCACCACTTCTGGCGGGGGTTGGTGCACCACAGCAAGGTGGGGCTGGAAATGAGGAGGGTGAACCTGGACCTCAATGATCCAGGGGAGTGGGAGGATCGGGCACGTGCTGAAGGGCACAGCCGAGGCGTTACCTCGGCTGTTCTCAAGGTGCTCGAGTTCGCCAGTGACATCGAGGCGAGCAAGGCATCCAAGGCGGCGGACGCAGCCAGCAGAAGAGCCCCAGCACCTTCTGCACCTTTCTGGCAGCAACGTCGAGGACGTGCCCTGAATGCACTGACGGAGTCTGAGCTCGATCTGGCCGCGGCATCCACACCTCCTCCTCCACCTGGACTGCCCCTTCCTGGTGCTCCACCTGGCCTCCCGGCTCCAGAGACACGGGAGTGCTACGCGTGTGGAAGGCGTGGACATCTGGTGCGGGATTGCAAGGACGCGGCCAAGCTGGCTGCGTGGAAGGCGAACGCTCCTAAAAGGTTGTCTCGAGACAGGCGGCAGGTGGCCGCTATGTTCTTCGCCATGGCACACGACGAGGACATCTCGTGGGCACCGGCGGAGCTGCGGGGAGAAGTGGAGGCCCTTGCAGCCGCAGACGTCAACGCTGTTCTAGAGTTGGCGGCTCTCACTGATTGTACGGATCTGGTGGAGGGCATCATTGAGGCGCAGCGGGCGTCCCCGGCAGCCGGCGAGTTGCCGGCCGACTCGGATCGGCAATAGGGTCTGAGGACCCTTTCGGCTGAGGGGCCAGAAAGTGACACTGGACGTCGCTCTCTTGCCGAAGCCCCTCAACCGGCTCCCGCAGCGGCGGGGGTAACCCCCATCATCGACGACCCCATGCCTGAGCACTACTCCGTACTAGAACCCTGGGCCTACGAGGGTATCTACAGGCCCTGCTTGGCCGCAGTGTCTGACCGTTTGGATGCTTGGCACTTCAGGCGGCCAGTGGGGGCGCTTTCCATGGAAGTGTTGATGATGCGACTGCGCAAAAGCCTGAAGCGCAAGTCGACGACGGGGATCCGTACTGCACTGGAACGGATGCAACAAGGTCGTGGCATGAGGTCGTCTGCCGCGCCAGCTCGGAGGTACAAGAGACGGTGCGAGCTGGACAACTTCAGGAATGAGGTGGACCTGATGTGCCTGCAGAAGCAAGCCCCGGCCCACCACACTCCGTTGGGCACGCTGCCACCGCCGACGCGGCAACAGCGCATGGTCGAGCACGTGTCGGCACTGTTGCAGGGCCCTTCGAGGTCACGTGGGATGTGCAACGACTCCCAGCAGGTTCGGGCACTGGACCTGGCGGAGACACGGGCCCACGATCTATCCCTTGCGTGGGACGAGATGACTTCGGCGGAGCAGGCTGACGCCCTGCAGCAGGATGCCCCGATAGGGCACCGCGCGTGGGAAGCGGAGGGCCTTCTGCGCTGGCGCGGCCGACAGCGTGGGATGCCGGCGGAGGAATCGCTGGCCGTCATGGACTCGCCCCCCTACCCTTGGGCTACGGGGGATGTTGGTGGAAACTCCGTGGGAGTGCCCGCGGCTTCTGTTTCGGCCACGGGGACCATCCCTGGCACAGGGGGGGACATCCCCGGGATGCCGGATGCATGGTGCAGCTTGTACAGGGTGCACCAGTACCGTGAGAGGCAGTCGGCGGTGACTCCTGCAGAGGTGAGAGCGGATCTCTTTGGCGAGCAGCCGGAGCAGCAGCCAATTGAGGTTACACCGCCCGATGCCGTGACTCCTGACGAAGTACTGGAGGGTGGACCAATGAGCGAGTCTCCGGAGCACCTGGAGGACAATTTGACCCAGCAAATGGCTGCAGACAGGGGCCAGCAGCGGAGTGCAGACCCGCCAGCGCCGGACGCTGGTGGGGTCGAGGACATCATGACCCAACAGCTGGCCAAAGCTGGGGCCCCAGAGGAGATTCACGCACTGAATACTCACCCCCTGCAGGAAGACACTGAGGAAGAAAGCATGCGCAGTCACCCACTGACGGAGGATGATGATGACGACGATGATGGTGATGAAGCGTGTGGGGGTGACAACGACACGAGCATGGGTGTCGGCCGTTGCAAGCGCATCCTGCGTGACGGGGGTGTGCTGTGGGCATCTCAGCTCGCTGCGGCTCATGATGAGGAAGGAGCGCTGCTGTTAGTCTTCTACGCGTATCTGCGTGGCAAGCTTGTCAAGGTACTCGTGGACTCCGGTGCCTCGGACAACTTCGTGTCTGAAGACTGCGTACGACGTTGTGGCCTACGCGTACGGCAGGGCCCGCGAATGAAGGTCACACTAGCGGACGGGTCGGTGAAGACCACAGGGGCTGTGGCCTACTCGAAGTTCACGGCCCCCACCGCAGCGGGCTCCACCTATAATGAGTCGGCCATGGCCATGCGGGTGTTGCCACTCGGGATCCGAGTGGACGTGGTGCTGGGGGGGAAATGGTTGCGTAGCCTTTCTCCCATCATGCTGGATTACGCCGGTCACGGCTCCGTGTCCTTCGCGCGCAGAACGAAGGGGTGGGGGGTAAAGAGCTCGTGACCATCGCCGGCTGCAACCCGGGTAAAAGTGCTGGTGGACGCGGAGACAACTGTGCTGGACTCATCGATGAGGTCTTCCTGACGGCTGTGCAGCTGCGTAAACACCTCCTGTACGCAGAGACTCAGAGGCTTACGGCGACGCCTCCGCTCAGCCGGCGTGGCTTATGATGGCGCGCAGGGACGGCAGCGAGCACGATTCGGCCTTCGCTGCTACTGCAGCCGGAGATCATCCCGACGCGGAACTCCTCGCGGTCGAGGCCGAAGCAATATGCCTCTCGGTGGACACTGCAGCTGATGCGAAGCCTGTGGCCAGCACCCAGGTGAAGCTGGAACCCCCGGATACTGGGGGCACCGCCAAAGACATCCCACAGGACACGAGGGACGCCAAGGTGGCACCCCGCTGGAAGGAGAAGTTCCGGGCACTCTTCGAGGAGTTCTCCGAGGAGCTGCGTGACGCCCTCCCCATGATGTCCAAACTGCGGCGGTCGATGGAGGATGAGGCCAGAGTCACCCTTAAGCCAGACAAGGAGGGAGGACCTCCATTTCGCCGTCCCTACCGCATGTCTGTGGAAGAGCTTCGGCAACTGCGGGAACGCATCGAGCAGCTGGTGGAAAAGGGCTACATCAGACCCTCATCCAGTCCTTACGCGGCACCATGTCTCATGGTACCCAAACCGGGCCAGCCTAACACGCTGCGCCTGGTGGTGGACTACCGCCAGCTGAACTCTCAAACAGTGAGAGATCGGTACCCGCTGCCGGACATTCAGTTGATGTTCGACGAGATGCAGGGTGCCACCCACTTCTCCTCCTTCGACGCCGTGGATGGATTCTGGCAAGTCCCCATGGCTGAGGAAGACGTGGAGAAGACAGCATTCACCACCCAGATGGGCTCCTACGAGTGGCTGGTGATGCCACAGGGATTGCAGAATTCCCCGTCACAGTACCAGCGGAGGATGCAGAGAGCCTTAGGACACTCACCTTTCGTCCGAATCTTCATCGACGATGTGGTGGTGTTCTCGAAGGGTGGAGTCCAAGAACACTACGACAACGTCCGTACCTTCCTTCAGACCTGTCGCGAGAAAGGAGTATACCTCAAGGCCTCTAAGGCGCAGATGCTGAAGGAGTCCTTGAGGTTTCTTGGGCACACCCTGTCCAGCGAGGGCTGCAAGCCGCAGCACGACAAGGTGGCGGCAGTGCGCGACTGGCCGGCGCTGGAGAATGTCACTCACGTCCGGCAGTTCCTGGGCCTAGCCGGTTATTATCGTCGGTTCATTCACTGTTTCTCCGACATCGCGCAGCCCCTCACCATGCTCACCAAGAACGAGGTGGAGTGGAGATGGGGCCCTGAGCAGCAGTGGGCCTTCGAAGAGCTGAAAGCAGCACTGGTGGACGCCCCCGTTCTGGCCCTGCCGAACGTGAAGGCCGCAGCGGACGGATCAGCCCCCTTCGTGGTGCAGAACGACGATCGCTCTTAATTGGAAGATGCGCTCTAAATTGGAAGATTTTTTGAAGGTCATTGTTTTGATGTTTTTTACATTATTTTAAACATATCATGCCCAAAAAATAGGGTGGTTATAATTTTGGAAGTTTTTCTCATCGTATGAGGCGGGGTTTTCAGAATTCTTACGCGTGACTCTTAGGCATATTGAGGAGTGTTCCAAAAATCCACATATGGTATTAGATCGAGATTAAAGGTTATAAAATGGAAGTAAAAAGGGAAAAATATGTACCTGTTTATCGTATGTTTGATATTTTCATCGATTTCAGCACAATTTTGCCAAAACCCCCCTCAAACCCTATGCTTTATCACACGCGTATTCACAAAGGGCGGGTAACATATGTAAAGGTTCTTGCTAATGGACCCGTCACGTGCTATGTTATAATGTAGTTTGCCATAAAACATATTTGAACAAATAAACTATCAAGCACTTGCATCTCCGTGCAGATTTCTGGAGCAAATGGCCCTCTAGCGGGGAAACCCTAAGTGGTAACACCAATTTAGGGTGTAAGCACAACCACATGTGTACATGCATGCACATACGAACTCTTGACTGCACTTATTTACTCTTCAGATTTCTCCAGCAGTGCTTTTAAAAGCTCAGCTTTCTCCTCACAACCTGGAATTCCGCCTTGAACACCAGATTTTGCGGTCTCATCCCAGCATGTCAACACCTCGTTCACGTCAAATGTAGACTTCATGCGAAGGGTGCGGGCACCCCGTACGAAAGCTCCAGCCTCACAGAGTTGTTCTACCGTCTCGAACGTTCTCCGTGACTGTGCTGGCAACCAGAACTGCCAGGTTATCTCCTTCCGTGAGGCATGCTGCCCCACCACCTCCACGAAATGGAGTGGGAGTGACTTACCGCCGTCCGGGAGCATAACGTTGAACCAACACTTGTCGCTGGCTTCCCCGCCCGCAACGGTCACGGCATAGCTGCCCACAGTCATGTCCTCGAACCGGTAGTCGGCTGCCAAGTGTTCCTTCTGCGATGCCAAACGCATCCCACGGTCATATAGACTCTCGTCAACACCGGAGGAGTGCTCATCGTCGCCATCATCCGTGCCCTCACTGCTGCTGGGCTGTTTCTGCTGTTTTGGCCGCTTTCCAGGCTTCTTCTTGCGCGCTGCAACCTGCCGACTCCGACTGCGAGTGGCAAGATCCATCTCCATATCAGTATCATCGCTGTCGCCTTCGGAGGCGGGTGAAGTTCTGCGCGCCCTGTTTTGCCTTTGTGCGCCTGAAAACCTCTTGCGAGCAGCAGGTGGATCTCCTCCTCTCCGACTCCTCTTTCCATTTGCTTCACGCACACCTGCCTCTGCACGAACTGCGGGAGCTTCTTCACCAGCTTCTTCTGCCTCTGCACGAACTGCGGGAGCTTCTTCACCAGCATCTTCTGCCTTCAAAAGCTGGATCAGGCGTTCCAACTTCTTGGTCTTGGTCGTAAGACCCCGCAGTTCAGCATTCCGCTCAGATAACACTCGGTGTAAGTGTTTATCCTCTTACCTGCGTAAGCGAACCCTAGTTTGAAACTTCTCTATACACTTCGTATTATCTTCGCATACTCTTACACCGCAATGACGGACTCTCACGACGACGAGACTAGAATCCTGAGGGAAGTTTTTCCCTGGATGAGTGAGGGGTTTCTTAGCGAAAATCAAGAACAAGGAACGACCTCTTCTACCGTCGTTCCGAACACACCAGGAACAACGGACTCGGACGACGAGGTTACAATCTTGCGGCAGGTTTTTCCTTGGTTGCAAAGCTCCACAACAGCGACACCTGAAGACGAAGCGACGACTTCTTCTACCGGGAATCAAAGGACTCCCGCAACACAGGAGTAAGCCGCCACCACCACCAACTCGGAAAGAGAGGAAGGAAACAAGTGCGTCGTCTGCTTAGAAATAGTTTTCCCCGCGGAAACGTGGGTTTCAGGGTTAGGATGTGACTGCAAAAACGTGCTGTATCATCACCCTTGTTTCCAGGCCTACTTGGCAAGTTGCACGGATATTGCAAAATGCCCTTGTTGTAGGAAGATCTGGAGCTAGAACAAGAAACCTACCTGACTTTGCTTAGACACTTGAAGGACAACAATGACAAAATAAATATAAATAAGGTATAAATGAGATCGCACTAGGCTGGTAAACGGTCGTCTTACCTTCTGGAAATCAGCTCAGTACAATACTTGGCCTCGCGCATAAAAGCCACAACCTCGTTGATGTCAATATTTTTCAGGACTTCTTTCTCCACCACTTGTTTCTTATGCGTCACGCCGTCGAAACATACATTGAACTGCTCCGCCTTAGCATACCGCGTCTTCAAGATCCCAACGCATTTGACTGTAGATGCGCGGGTATGCGCACGTGTCAGCAGCAGTGAAAGGTCCCACTTCGGAGGTAATTGCGCGGGATGTCGCTCTCGCACGGCCTCCACCTTCAAAGGCAAGGGGAAGGTTGCTTTCAATTCCTCGTGTCGTTGCTGGCTCACCAGATCTGGCGTTGCGGCTCGGAGTCCCAATAGACAGCTCCGCGTTGTTTGCTCCATGTCCAATACCTTGTTTCCCTTCCCCTTGCGCTTCCATTCCGGGTTGTCCATATAGCCCGGGGCGGAGTCGACGTCGGGATAACTGGTACAAATAATCCGCCCAAGGTTCGGGTCCTCGTCCACGCCACTTGGTAGCCATTCCTTGAACCTGTCACCAAACTTGTACTTCGCTCGGACGAGCTTGTCCGGAGCGACGTAAAAGCACCAAGTATGCACCTTGCGGTCTCGTCCAGCGTGGCCACCAAACTCTTCGTTCAAGTGCGGGTCGATCCACGATTTGAAGTCCAAGTTGCAGCCGACGACGTACGTGTGCTTGTTGATGGTTGTTATCGTCCAGGCAAAGAGAAAGGCAATCCATTGTTCCAAAGATATGAACCAATGGCCTTTTTTATCCGCGGTCTTACCCCACAACAGCATCTTCAGAAACCCGAAAAAGCCATCGACGTCGTTGTGGGAGTGGCCTACGGGCAGACGGTGTAGGTAGATCTCTTTGTACAGCCCGTGGTGAACCAGGATGCAGAAGAAGGCGAACACATGCCGGTTCCAGTTTTCCGACCCTCCGTCCATTTGCACGTGGCATGTTTGCCGAAAGTGCCGCTCCGTGTTCTCCACCACATACCGTAGCAGAATATTGAGCGTCGTGAGGCACATGTTCACGTCTTTGCCAGGAACCCATGGCATAAGTAAACACATGCACAACACCGTGCCGTGCATCACGACTGCTTGCAGATGAAGGTGGAAGAAACTTCCAGCTTTGTCGCTCATCGCCTTGACCTTCACGGGGAAGTGCGGACAAACGGTGTTGTTGTTTGCCGCCCCGTCGAAACAATACGAGTCACTGAAGCCGAACTGGTTGGCACTATCAGCACGGGTGTTATTGTACTGAGCTCTCTCATTTCGATAATCACTCCGGTGCGCGTCGTTAAGCGTCTTCCAGTCCTCCAGGTCCTCCAAGTCCTTTACACGGCGCTGCTTCGTCAAGATTTCGCATGTCGTGCACTTACCTGCACAATCCTTCCGCTTGCGCATGGTAATATGCTTCGCGCGGAGGTACTCGCGCAGATACTTGCGAAACTGCGTGATTTTAACCTGATAATCGCCGCGACGCATAAGCTTGTATGCGGCATAACAATCGGCTGGTCGGATCGGATTCATTTGGAGTTTGCCGTTTTGAGGTTGTGGCTCCGCCAACGGCAACAGCTCGTGAGCAGCGTACTCCAAGAAATAAGTCCAGTTCAGGTTCGTCGGGTCGTTGTACAGCGTCAAATTCCTCTTCCTTGTGCTCTCCAGCATGCCGCCCCCACACACGTGCGCGTGCCACTTGAACCATGTGCTTTCGGGAATAAAGTGCAGTCGTCGAAACGCATCCTTGCAGACTTTCTTGCCCAGGAACGTCAGCGAGTCGAACATCTCTATTTCAAGCTTCTGCGAACCGGGCTTGAACCTACGCGCACGAGTGAGCTCCGCGACGATGTTCTCCTTGAACTGGCGACCGCTTAGCGTAGACTTCTCACGTAAGTACGCCTGCACGGGACGATACTCGAATTGGGACAGACAGCGCCTCCCACACCTGCATTCGTTGGCTGGGTCCATCAGATCCCCGATCTTTGTCACGCTTTCCGCAGTATTGTTGGGCCCATATCCCGACGTTTTGGATTCTGCTTCCGGTTCGGAACGCTTCGCCTTTCTTGGGTTGATGGTTTTCGTCTTGGATATAAAGTCTTCCACCGTTTCATAGTAATAATCTTCTGAACCAGAAGAATTAGACGAAGCGCTAAGCTCAGAATCGCCTTCAGAGCACGACGAGCATAACATATTTCCTTCCTTCCCGCTTTAGCGACTTGGCGCTTTCTCAAATGTTTAAGCTTCAAAGTTTCAAAACTAATGACCGGCGCGACGTTCCAGGCGTTCGAGCGTTTGATTGCCTTTCAATCGTCACATGTAGTCAGATCGCACTAGTCATATCACTAGTGCGATCTGATTTCGCACTAGTCGCGCGACTAGTACGGACTAGTGGCGTGAGTAGTGCGATATGCTATCTTTAAGAGTTGATTTTCACTATCGCAAGTATACTTTTCTGTGGACACAACTTTTTATCTTCTTTCTTCTCACTTACCATACTCCTACGTAATCATGTCTGACGAAAAACTCTTTGGTGAAGGCTTCAAAGCGCAATCGGTGGAAGACCTTGACAACAGCGGCACACAAGAGGTCCGACACTGCGCCAAGATCCTTAAACGCTTGTTGACGGACGAGCAGCTGCAAACGATTTTCCCCATTTCGGGGAACAAAAGTCAACTGTCCGGAACGGGGGTGGAGGTGTTGCTCACTCCCGATATCATTGAGAACTGTTTTGAACACTACACGCCGGCCGACGCGGCGTGTTACCGCAACCTGGCGTCGTGGCAATTTCTGAAATCGGTGACGCAAACCCAGTTCGTGGAAAAGATGGAGGAGGCGGAGAAACGAGGCACAAAACCAGGATTGTTTGATATTTTCAACAAGGGGGACGCGGCGGAGAAGAAGGAGGAGGCGAAGAAGGAGGGCAAAGGGGAGGATGAGGACGAGGTGGAGGACGAGGTGGAGGACGACCAAGAGTACGAAATTGAGATCCCCTGCGCACAGCTTCCCGCAGAGGACCCAGAGAAGAAGTACACGACCTTCGCAACTAAGAACGGTTTTGAGGTGATGTACAAGCTGAACGAGGACGGGGTCCAGCAGCCCGCTGGACGCGAGAATTCGGACGAGGACAACGACCGGTTGGTTCTCTGGAACTACTCAGAGAACTTGCTGATGAAGGCGGTGCTCACATTGGTGCGAGTAAATCAGTATATGCCGCATTCTCAAAAGCATCTGGTGCACGCCATTAAAAAGTTCCAAGTCCCCAAGCAACCGGCGGAAGAGACCGTCGGCTTTGATGAGGAAAACTACCGCATCCTGACGGCGTTGGCGCCAGCAGCAGCCCTGCCAGCGCC
>LGRX02023864.1:0-11812 GCA_001247695.2 Cymbomonas tetramitiformis | reverse complement strand
GCCTGATCTTCGTCAGCGTGCCGAAGGTTTTCCAATCCAGAAGTTAAAGAGTCCCGCAGCTCCTGCTCAAACTCGTCGAAGAGGTCCTTGAACTTTTTCTTCCACGCTGCAGTGGCATCCGCATCTTGCGAGTCCTGCTGCGACACAGGGTTCTTCGGTTCATCGTTGGCGCCAGTAGGAATCTTCGAGATGTCCTCCTTCTCAACGGCCAAATCCTCAGCTTCCACCTTGAAAGCCGACTCTCCGGTTGTGGTCCTCGCAGCCATCATCAACCATGCGGGCATTGAAGAAGCGTCTCCCGCGAGTCTCCGCGTTTCCGCGGCCACTAGATGTTTCTTCAACTGCACCGAAGTGAGGAACACCTCGTCAATCAGCCCGGCGCAATCCACATCTCCTCGTCGCTTCCCTTTCCTTCCTCCAGGGGCAGCACTGATTCCAGGATTACACCAGGAAATGGTAACCCTCTCTGCACCGCCTCCTTTCCTTTTGTTAGAAAAGGACACTGCACCATTGCCATCATAGTCCAGCGTAATGGGAGATAAGCTGCGTAGCCATTTCCCTCCCAACACCATGTCCACGGCGATGCCCAAGGGTAGCACCCGCATAGCCATAGATTGCTCAGTATAGGTCCCTGTCGTGGTCCTGGCAGTGAACTTAGAATAAGCCACATGACCAGTCGTCTTGACTGAGCCATCCGCCAGAGTCACACGCATAGCGGGTCCACTTCGCGTAGTCAACTTGCAGCGTCTGGCGCAGTCTTCAGATACGAATATATCCGAAGCTCCAGAATCCACCAGCACCTTGACACGATGTCCCTTCAAGTACGCGAAGAATACCAGAAGTAGGGGTCCATCTGGATCTTGTGCAGAAGCCAAGTATTCAGTGGGTCCCCATCGTACACTACCATCGCTGCACACCCTCTCACATTTAAGTGGGTCATCATCATCTTCCTCATTATCATCCAATGGGTGACTCCCTCCAAGGTCATCATCATCCAGAGGGTGACTATCCAACACGGACAGTTGCGCGTCCATGGTGGTTGAAGGTGATACATGAGTAGTAGTTGCAGCGTCGTTGTGGTCCGCAACTGGTTTCAAGTCTTGATCTCCCGCTGCCATCATTTGCTGCGTGAAGTTTAGGTCGTTATCGGGCGTGGACATCTGTTCATCCGCTGATGCATGCGTATTAATCGGAGATTCTGAAACCTCCGGTATCGACAATGGAGGGGTTGTAGCACCTACCGGCCCTCCAGAATCATCGCCTTCAGATGGAGTATCACCTGAATTACTCGGTACCTCAGGCATATCCTCCGCAAACATCTCCTGATAAACTGTGGCTGGGTCTGCTTCTTGCTGCATCTCTCGAAATCGGTGTACTCGATATAAACTACACCACGTATCAGGAATTCCAGGGATGTCCCCCCCAGATCCTGGTATCCTGCCCGTATCAGATATCGCCGCTGATGGGCGTGCCACAGGAGATTGCAAGGATTCTAGCACCAGTAGAGTTCCAGAATCGTCACGCACAGAGATGGGCTTATATCTTTCCCTCACTCGCTTCCACCCCTCCAACTCCCACTGTCTGCTGCCTCTTGGAGTGGAGGTCTCCTGAGACATAGCGTGTAGTTGCTCTTCCATAGACAACTCTTCCCAAGGATACCTTAAAAGGGTAGCTAGAGGCATCGCCAAATCCAGAGCTGTCAAACTCCGGCTGCGATGTAATTCACCAATATCCACCACACCTCGCTGAAGTAGATTATCAACGTGTGATGTGATCATTGATTTCCGGGTACATACCGGCACCACACCCCCTGCAGCGTGATGTGCGAGAGGTAGGTCTGCCATTGTCCGCATCATATCCAGATTGCTCCTTCTGTTTAGGAACCTGATTGGAATATTGCGTCGCCGCCGTCCATTAATAAGGTCCTTGTCCAGGTCCTTCTGTATGTCAGCAGCAGATACTTTCTGTCGCAGCTGTTTCCGGATCCGCTGCATCAGAGCCTCCATCGAGGTCGCCCTCCCCTTACTTCGCCACTGCCACGCGGGTAAACGCTGTGACTGTTCCGTCAAGAGGGGCGCGTACACATTGTTATACATCCATGTGCCCAACACTGCAAAGTGCCGATGCATAGGATCACCTTCTTCAGGTGAAACTCTCAGCCTACTGCTGAAAGTCAGTGGCGAGCTTGTCGCCACCGAGAAGGGTGATTCATCACCCTTCCTCCTCGGAGATAGTGATCTCCTCGGAGTTGCGCAACTCCGCACCAATAACCGCCAGCTGCTCGGAGCACCCTACCAAGGCCGCCAAGGATTCCACGGCCTCTCCATCCATCTCTGCCAAGCTCTCGATCTCCGCCTTTAGCTCGACAGGTGCCCACTCAGTGTCCTCATTGCGCGACAACGCCCAGAACAACGCCGCCACTTGTTCTCGGTTTCGAGCTAAACGAGGGGGTGCGTTTGCCTTCCACGCAGCCAACTTCACCGCGTCCGTACAGTCCCGCACCAGATGGTCGGGACTTTGACACGCGTAGCAGTTTCTCACTCGCTTCGGATAGGTCGGGGTTGTTGTCAAGGCCGGGGCGATGGTCGAGCAGAGGTCGGCGCTGCAGCGAGCTCAGCGTGCGTGGCTGCCATCAATCGATGGGGCTCCCGAGAGCGGCTTCGGAAGAAGGACCTGGAGGGTGACGGAGATGTAGAAGGGGAATTCCAGGGGCGGCCAGTTCGTGCTCCACTTCTGTTGGATTGAGCCTGAGCCGCCTTCTTCTCCTTGCGCGACTCGATGTTTTTGGCAATCTCCAGCACTTTTAAGATTGCCTGAGTAACATCACGGGGCGGCGCCTCCTCCTTCATCTTCTCCTCCCACACATGCGGCTCGGAGAGGTCCAGCTTGATCCTTCGCAGCTCCTCACCCACCTTGTCAGTGTAGGTGAGTCCCCTCCAGAATATGTATGAGAACTCAGACTCCGAGACTTGCACGCACCCTTGAACGACCTTTGCCATAAAGTTCACAGTCTTATGGCGATTGGTCAATCGCGAGTGGTAGGCATCAGCGGTCTCGTCTTTCTTCTGACCAATCTGGAGGTCATCTCGAAGAGTTTGAAGTTCCGCCACCGGAAGAGTACTCACCGCCAGGTCCCCCAGAAAGACGTCGGGGTCGCTGTATCGGAGACGCCAGGCCTCCGATGTCCCAGAACCGCCGCCAGCCCTCTCCATATACTCTTTCTGCTCCGTGCCCAATGCAGTTTCTGTCACGGTCCATAGCACCTCGGAGACCGAAGACTGACGCCCCTCTCCCGCATAGCAGCTCGCCTGCGAGAACGCCCTCAGTACCACCTTCTCGTTGAGGAGCTTATGCAGATTCCTCGCAAAGGTTTCCAACTCAGTAATGGCCTTCTCTTCACTCAGCTTTTCCGCGGAAGGGAAGCGGGTCAGCTTTTCAACGAGGCGGTCAATGTTGCTCTGCACCTTGCTCTCCAGATAAGCCGCCTTGTCGCCAGGGTCGTGTTCTCCTTGTCCAGGAGGGCGTGGGTTAAAGACCTGAGCGTGTGGAGAAAGGCCTGGACGAGCGTGGGGATGTGGCGCAACCGGTCCTGCGAAATAGGGACTCCGGTGTTGCGGCGCATGCGGTCCTGAATGAAGGGAATGGCCATGACCTCCTGCAGAAGATCCCGTTGCAGCCGCGCTGATCTGCGGAATCCCAGAATGGACAGCCACACCGGGATTAAGTCCGACGCAGGGCGTCCCAGGTTGCACAGCAATGCCCGAAGGATGTCCGACAGGAGGCACCCCAGATTGAACAGCGAGACCGGGTGGGACTCCAATGTTTGATAACCCAGGAGGGGCAGCAAGGGCAGGAGGGACTCCAGATGGTACAGATGAGTCTCCTGCGTGTGGTATCATTGCCGATAAGGTTGTCGAAGTGTTCGCGGTAGCCACCGGAATACGCGTTACCATCGGGTCATTAAGTATAGGCGTATTGGTCAGAGCCACTGATAATGATGGCGCCCTGACCATTGATGAGGATGGCGCAGCCGAAGAGGATGGAGGCGTCGCAGGAGCTTCCAAGGCCGGAAGGTTCCTCTCTCTCCGGCACTCGTCTACGTACCATTGACTTCGCTGCACCTCGAACCAGGCTGCCAGACAATCTCGATCCAGCATGGAGATCTGCTCTTCAAGAGGCCAGTCTGGGATTTCCATCCAGCTTGGTGACACCACCCCCCTTCCTCCAGGACTGCGGTGATACTCGTGTAACACCGTGTCCACCGCGTCCTTGTTCACCATCATGACATAGGTGGGGACAGCGGGGGATAGAAGTAAGGCGGGGGAACCAGTTACCAACCCCCCAGCGGAGATGTACTCCGTGAGGGGCATACCGATCAACGTCAGGGCCTTGTAGAAGAGGTTGACGCCGAAGGGTCCCGTGGATGCCAATCCAGTAGCCGTGGGCATGTCAAACTGGAATTCTGAATACCCAGGCGGCGTAGGCGTCCACAGGCTCAGCCCCTCCGCAGTGACTAGCATCGCCCTTCCCCGGTGCGATCCACTGTAACTGCCAGGAGGATAGTGTGGGGGTCCAGAAGGAGGTCGACGAGGAGGTTCAGATTGATCTTCATCATCTTCTCCTTCTTCTGCTCCACCGTCTGGGGGAACGCCACTGGGACCTCCGCCCTCCGCTGATCTCCTAGGTGGTGAGTGTGCGCTTGTCACTCCCATCCCGCCAGTTGACTTACGTGGCGCCCCATCGTACGCCTTCTTGCGATCCACTGCCTTCCACTTCTCCTTCGAGATACGCCGCCATTGCTCCTCCTCGGTCCCAATGCTGTCATTCGCCACCGCTGGAGAGGAATCACTTCCATCAATGACGATGGTGTCAAGGGAAGACCGCCGCATCCTGGCCAACTGTCGACATGCTACACCTGATTGTGAGTCAGAATGTACAGGGTCAATACTCTCACGCAATTGTCGAAGCTCCTCCACCGACATCTGGTAAGGTCTTCTACTAGGAGGAGGATCTGCATGGTTGTCCATCTCGAACGAGACCTTGGCCACACGTCCTTCCGCCCGCTGCTTCCCCGATTTAGGGTTAGTCGAGTCACACACCTGATTCGAGGCTCCCGCCATCTCAGTTACCACAGCCGCGTGGTGCGACTCACTCAGGAAACCCAGCTTGGTCGCCAACTCCATCGAGAGCCCCTGTGGCTTGCTCATGTCATCCTTCATCGGGGGAAACTCCACAGTTAGAAAGCCCAGCTTGATCGCCTCCTCCATCGTGAGCCCCTCAGAGGACTTGCGCCTGGCCTCCTCAACTCTGGCGATCTGCGACAAGCTATCCTCAGGTGAGGGTGGTGGTTGCGATGTCCGCGTCGCTCCTGGCGTCTGACCTAGAGATACTTCGGCAGAAGGTTCTCCATCAGCGTTTCCAGGCTGTGGCTGCTGCGTCTTAGCAACCACCGCGGGTATGGATAAGGATTGCGAGCTCTGCGTCGCTCCTGGCGTCTGACCTAGAGATACTTCAGCAGAAGATTCTCCACCAGCGTTTTCAGAGTGTAGCTGCTGCAACTTAGCAACCACTGCGTCGCTGATGGTCTGGGTAAGGTCCGCCACCCCCTGTGACCCAGCCACACTGTGATCACTGCCCGAGCCCGAACCTGCGCGTTCCGCCAGCCTGCGCTTCCTCGCTTTGGCGTCCCTCCTTGCTCTGGATCTCTCCGACATTTCAGAATTCGATGACGACGGCGAATTCGAGTCATGTCGATAAGGAAGATCGTGGCGGTTCCAGCTGTAGGGTCCCAATGCAGCCCTCGAACGTCGGCGTCTGAGTGGAGGATTTCCATCCTCACGCGGCAGTGCATACGATTCATTGCTGTCGTTGTCCGGGTACTGCGTCGCGTAGAACACCTCGGTGCGCCCTCGCTGTCCAACTTCCCCATCAGACTCCACATCGGGCGGTGACATCGGTACACCAGAACGGACCTCGCTGATCTCGGACGCCTCCGAAGCTGATACCATAAAGACGCCTGAGGTGGCGTTGCCCAGCTCCGACGCCCGCACTGCTGACGCATCCTTCATGTCCTCCTCCGCTGCAGCTGATCCACCATCTGCTCCCGGCATCCCGTCAGCACGCACGCTATCTGTAGCGTTTCCGTCATCAGTTGTACGCGTAGATAATGTGTGCGCACGCACCTCGCCCAGCCCCGGCATTCCGTCCACACGCATACTATCTGTAGCGTTTCCGCCATCAGTTGTACGCGCAGATAATGTGTGCGCACGCACCTCGCCCAGCCCCGGCATTCCGTCCACACGCATACTATCTGTAGCGTTTCCGCCATCAGTTGTACGCGCAGATAATGTGTGCGCATGCACCTCGCCCAGCCGCAACGACGGTGAGTGTTCCCACTCCACACGCATAGGCAGCGGGTTCCCATAAGGAGGTCGGCCCTGTGTGTACCAGCCTTCACCCTGATAGGGTGTTGGGAATTGAACATTCCTGAAAGGGTAATGTCCAGTCCAGGTGTGTAATAATGGTAATGGCGCCGCTGCATCGGTGGGTGCAGCCGATGGTGTCATATACTGCACCGGCTGATCCGCTGTCCACGGTGGTGGTATTGGCCCTCCTGGATGTAAACTGCCGGGTGCAGCAGCTGGGAGGAAGTTAGCTGCTGCCATTGGTGATGCCCTATACATAGGGACTGCGAAGGCAGCAGGATCAGAGAACTGCGCACCATATTGCCCTACCGACGGCTGAGGTGTGCTGTCCGTGTTGCATACAGTGTGCTCCAGAGGGCGCACCATAACCGAGATAGGGTATCTCGACATTAGCTTGATAAGCAGGATTGGTCTGTGGTGTGCCCCTGAATATACCACCCGACGTCTTATATGTGTACACGTCTGTGCCACTCATAGCCCGAGTCCAGATATATATATATACGACGTCAGCTATACTCAGAACGGTCCACCCAGTAGGTTGTCGTTACGTTGAAAACAGTCCCAACCCGTGCAGGATGGGTTTGTGTGCGCCACACACGAAGCTGTTTTTCGTTTCCGACCACTAAGAATACTATACTAGAATGATATTCTGTGTCCAGAAAAGCCGTTTACGTTTGCTAGACGTCACCGTACGAATACCGTGTTGTCGTTAACGTTGAAAACTGCCTCGACCCGTGCAGGATGGGTTTGTGTGCGCCACACACGAAGCTGTTTTTCGTTTCCGACCGCTAAGAATACTATGCTAGAATGATATTATGTGTCCAGAAAAGCCGTTTACGTTTGCTAGACGTCACCGTACGAATACCGTACCCTGAGTGTTAAGAGCTGAAGGAGACGACATACTGCATACTACCGTGAGTTTCCGTGCATTCCAGATAATTTCCGTCAATATACATATTGTCCAGGTATAAGTAAACGTCGTTGCAGGGTTGTATTGCCGATCTGAGCATATTTTTCAAAAACCGATGAACGACATGTTTGACCGTCCACAGTGTGAAAATACGCGCCGAAACTGTCCTGAACGATATATGATCTCTAGAGGCTCGTAGTCGTCAGAAATACTTTTCCATGGATAAGTTTGACATATACAAACGGAAAATAATGACTAAGAGCTCATCTCCCCCCCAAAACATACTGTGCGCATGGAAGTCGCTTACGCTGAAGAAAGCCGAGTGCTGTTATCCCGCGCGAATAGCATAATTGAAGGCAGCACTCGCCACATCTGATACCAATTTGTCACGGGCATACAAATGCATATACGAAGTTTCAGAGTAATCGGATACGAATCGATATATATCACAACCGGTGATTATGCGATACGGCCCGTGTTACGAAAACATTTTTATTCTGTAACAAAGCTCCCAAAGGAATCGTGTTTCGTCACTATATAGCACAGATTGTTCGGCTAGTTTCTCTCGTCACAAGAATCCCTGTTTTTCCCCAACCTGCGCCGCCATAAATGTCATCTCTATTGTCATCTGTCACGGTATTGTACCAACACCGTTGATTCTGTCATAATCGTTCCTAATAATATTTCTATCGTTCACGATTCTGCCAGAGAGATAACATTTACTGATTTTGCATTCTTCATCCACGATCTCAGATTCCCTATCAATATTTCTCCCAATATGCCGGTAATCTGAATCGGATCCCCCTTCCTTGGGGGTAACTGGCAGTCTATCGTGCCCCCTGGCACAATTGCAGACCCCCAGAAGGAGGTCACTTTTCTGCACACAGCACTCGGAAGGGTGCCACGACGTGTGCTCGAGCTGTGGGTGTTGCAATGGAGAAAGTGTGCTTCTTCGGAGGCTGGTCACAGTTCTCTGGCAGTGCAACACTACATCGACCCGATAGCTTTGAGGGACGCAGACATGAACTACTACTTCGAGTGGTTAACATGGTCACAGTGACAGAGATCAAATTTCTTTTGTGTGCCTCACAGTTTCATCTTTGGTTTCATGGCAAATGAGGATTCGAGCAAAAGAGAAATGTTCAAATTGGAGTGCAACAGAATTTTTGTGGTTTCAAACTTTCAAAATCCGTGACTCCTGTTGCAGTAGAGCCGAAGGACACATGTAGCTCCGTGACACAAACAGGATGTACAAATAGCCACGAAGCGACACGCCTTTTCAGCTCTGTTCCTTTTGCTCTTCCCACCGCTCCCGACCCAGAGGACTCTTTCCTTTTGGTGACTTGCACAGACAGTCTGGACATCTCATCAAACTTAATTTTAGAAAGCATTTAAAAAGCACAAAATGCATTTTCAAACACTTTACAAAATCATTTAATGAAATGTATTGCAGTGCCTGCCTTTGGCAAATGAGGATTCGAGCAAAAGAGAAACTTCCGTTCTGACACCCCCGCGTCAGCCATGACGACCGTGACCTACACTACTTCAGATCCATATAAGGCCCATAACCTAGGATAATCAACTTCTACTTAGTTCATATACTCAGACATATTATCTAGTAGAATGTGTATGAACTCACACACACACACACACACAGTTGAATGATATTAAATCTCATAGAAGTGTTTTTGAGTTACAGACAGTGCTTATATCACACAGTTGTGTTCCCGCTCAAAGCTTACTGTTACTCAGTCATAGCTACTCCCACTCATATGTACTCTTGTGTACTGTAACCAGATACTGTATACATCTTGAATTGATCTGCTGACTCTGCTGCAGTCTCCTTGTCATCATTGCTCTGTCTACATATACACATAGTACTATACTCTGACAGTAAAGTCATACTATCATCATTTGTCATAATTTGTCATTTTGAGCAAGCAGTGTTTAACACTGCATGAGAGTCTACTGTTTTCCTACCACACGGCCCCCTCCCACGCCGGCCTTCCGCACGTCGGCGCGTCACACGCCCCCATTTCGCATGGCCCGCCTCCTTCCACGGAGCAGGTCAGGTCCTCACGTGAACCCACCACAACTCCGAGCTCTCCTTACGCCGCGGAGCAGCACTGCCGGGCCTTAGTCCCGCCAACGGAGTACCGCGTGTAAAGTGTGGCCTGACTCACCACCCACACGTATGGGGCGCCATCACACAGTGCATGTCCTCACCGATGCCAGGTGTGGCCTGACTCACCACCCACACGCATGCGGCGCCATCACACAGTGTATGTCTCTACCGAGCAGGTGTGGCTCGACTTCACCACCCACACACGCATGCGCGCCATCACACAGTGTGCGTGTCCTCACTGATGCTGTGTGTGGTCTGACTCACCACCCACACGCATGCGGCGCCATCACACAGTGCGTGTCCTCACCGATGCCAGGTGTGGCCGACCACCGCCCACACGCATGCGGCCATCACAAAGCGGTGAAGGCCCCACTACATGCTAGTGTGGCCTGACTCACCACCCACACATGTGGCGCCTATCAAATACGCAGACACCACCTGATGCTGTAGGTGGTGGTTGACGCACCACCCACACGTGATGGCGCCATCACACAGTAAGTGCAACCCTCACCATGCTGTGGCTCGACCTGCCCACCCACGATGCGGCGCCACAGTGCATGTCTCACTATGCTGTGGCTCGATCATCACCTGACATGCGGCGCTACTCACATGTGTGCTAACCCACCACCATGCCAGGTGTGGCCTTCTGCAGACCACCACTCCACACGTGCAGTGCCACCACACAGTGCGTGTCCTCACCGATGCCAGGTGTGGCCTGACTCACTCACCCACGCATGGCGCCATCATCACGCTGCAGAATCCCACTGAGGCAGGGCCTGATCACCACACATGCGCCATCAGCACATGTCCTCACCAGAGTAGGTGTGGCCTGGACTTCACCACCCACACGCATGCGGCGCCATCACACGTGTGACTCACTGATGCCAGGTGGCCTGGGACTACTCACCACACAAGATGCGGCGCCATCATTGCACAAACCACTGATGCTTAGTAGCCTGACTCACCACCCACACGCATGCGGCGCCATCACACAGTGCATGTCCTCACCGATGCCAGGTGTGGCCTCGCTCACCACCCGTTGCTTTGCGAGGTGGCGCAGGGATGTATGGCGGTAGCCCTGTGGCCATCATCGGGCTTCAGGACGCCGTTGGATCGAGGGTGAACGTGGCCATTCGCGGAGGCAAACTGATCAGGTGGCTGCCCTGCCTTTGCGCACGCTCCTCAGATAGGCGGGCCGCTGGAGGGAGGCGGGAGGCTGCTCAAGCCACCTGCCCATTGTGTGGGCTCTCCATGTAGCGGTCGCCGGTGGTCGCTCAGTACTGGAGGCTTGCTTTATCCAGGGACAAGAACGCCCCCCAGAGGAGGAGGGGAATGATGGGGGGGTTACTGCTGAGTTCAGGTGTTCCGTGGCGTTCGCGCCAGCGTCGCCGCTGGTGGATAGGACGCTCGAAGCCATGAAGGCTGCGTTACCTACGTCGGCGTACTGTCGGCTGCTTGGGCTGGTCCAGGACAGGCTGCAGGCCTGCGACAGGGACGCACAGCAGGAGTGGGCAGCCACAAGCCGCCTCCTACTTCATTGGTGTAAAGGGCAGGTCTCACTCGTGGCGAGTGAGGCGCGGCGGCAGTCCCAGCGTATGTGCCCGGCTTGCTGTAGGCGCGCCGCTAGCACCGCCCCAAGGGAGCGCAGCGGCCGCCCTAGAGTAATTCTGTAGGTGCCCCATGCGGTCGCCCTGCTGACCTCAATCGACCGTGCGAAAGCGAGTTTGGTGCCGAGTTTGCTGGGTGCACCCTATGCCCACCGTGCGGTCACCGTCTTACATTTGCGCATGTACACCTGTGCATCAGCAGCTGCCACCGCCTCAAAGACGGGCACCAGCAGCCGGCTGTGGTACTTGGCGGGGATGCCGAGGAAGTGAGGAGGGTGAAGGACGTGAGGGCGGCGGTCGTCTGGCACAATCGCGCAGGTCTGGCCGAGCAAGATGCCATGGCTGCCAAAGTGGCGAGCCCCCACAGCGCCTGGGACGCCCTGCTGCGGAGCCGCTTCCACACGCGCATGGCCGCCTCGTGCAGCTTCTCCGCCCTCCAACTGCCCCAAGCTCCACCATCCAGCACTGCTGCAGCGCAAGACCTGCCCTCCGCGGGCCAGGGTGCCGCTCAGCCTGCCAGTGCCTCCAAGGTGCGGCGGCCATCTACGTGGCGCACAGGGGCGGCCATCCGCGTGGCGCGCAGGGGCGGTCATCCGCGTGGCGCACAGGGGCGGTCATCCGCGTGGCGCATAGGGGCGGCCATCCGCGTGGCGCGCAGGGGCGGCCATCCGCGTGGCGCGCAGGGGCGGTCATCCGCGTGGCGCGCAGGGGCGGTCATTTGCGTGGCGCGCAGGGGCGGTCATCC
>LGRX02023863.1:2477-33848 GCA_001247695.2 Cymbomonas tetramitiformis | reverse complement strand
GAAAGCAAGAAGGGGAGGGGGCTTGACCGCTTCGCCCTTGCGATGGCCAAGGTGAAGTCCACAGGGGATTCAGTTAAAAATCTTCAGAAAGCGCAAAAAAAGGAGGGGAAGGAGGCGGCGCAACACAGGAGAGACGTCTTCCGTGAGTAACCCAGCCGAAATCCTGCTTGAAAAACACTTGCTAGGGGGTTAGAACATTGCACGAACACAGCCCTGTTCGCCCACCTTCCAGTTGTAGGCAGGGGGTGTACACTGCGTAAATAGGGCAATGTTTGGGTAGTGTCCTGGTTGTGTTTTATGTTGTCCTGTCGCAGGAAGTTCAGATGCTAACGTGTGGGGTGTTTGTGTTTGATTTCACAGACGATATGGTGGTGAAGGGGCATGTAAATCCCTTCCAGGGTCTGGATAAACAGACCCTGGCTAGGGATAGGTTCCGCCGTCGAATGGCGGAACTAATGCCCCTCACCGCCACGTTGGGCTCAAGTGGGGACAACCAGCATATGAAGTTGTCCACCTTGATGCAAAATTTGAGGCGCCGTCACAAGTGGGGGAGGTGGCGCCTCAAGGCGGGGGAGGTGCATGTCTGGGTATGCAACATACCCGGGCATGCATACACCACCGCCAACGGGGAGGTGTTTTCCCAAAAGAAAGGCCAACCCACAACGGCCGAGATCAAGGCCGGGGTGGAGGCTGCGGGTTTGACCCAGAACGGCGACGTCCCAACGGAAGGTGCGTTCTTTGCTTGAAATAAGTTTTGTGATAAGTTCTTCGTTTCTTATGTGCAAGTAAGGCCCTGTTCGCACCGTTTAGTACAGAAGTACTATACAAGTAAGGCCATGTTTACACACTACCTATGCAAACATGGCCATGTTTGAAACTAACTTAGTGTTGGTCGTGGCAGCAGAGGATCGGAAGGCAATCCTGCGGGATCTTATCGACGCCAAGGAGGAGGAGGAGGAGGAGGAGGAGGAGGAGGCCAGGGGCAAGGGGAAGGCCGAGCCCAAGGGCAAGGAGAAGGCCGAGCCCAAGGGCAAGGAGAAGGCCGGGCCCAAGGGCAAGGAGGCCATGGCGGGCAAGGGCAAGGAGCCCATGGCGCCCAAGCGCCAAGGGCCCGAAAGCGGGCGGCCGAACAGGAGGTGCTTGAGCACGGCCGCCTCAAGGTCGGCGACCACGCCTTGCTCATGGCTAGCGAGGACCACGAGGTGGAGGATGAGGAGAAGAGGTGGAAGGCGGGGACACCCGATGTTCCCACCTCTTGGTACACGGACGACCTCACCCCGCAGGTCCACACCCCCCTGCTCTGCGGGGTGGTGGTGGAGACGGTGCCCAAGAAGCCGGCATGGCACTTTGGGCACCAGGTGGCGGGGCTCCCACGCGACCAGCTGTGCATCAAGGTAAGACCCGAACATGGCCCTACCTGCAATGTTTTCCTACGAAACCGCTTAAACATGGCCATATTCGGACATGTTTACACTTCGAACTAACTTACGCGTGTGCTTGCAGATCACGGAGTTCCATTGGACTCTGTACGACCCGGTCCACCAGGACCGGGTCAAAAAAGCACTACTCTACCTGTTCGGACAGGTGGAGGAAAAAGTGCCTGAGAAGGCAGAGTTCAAGAGGCACCTCGATGACTTCCTCAAGGGGAGGTTCGCTACGGGGAGCCTCTTGTGTTGCGTGCCATGGGAGCAAGCAACACAAAGGTACGACGACGGAAAGGAGTTGTTGTACTACCACTCCGGGAAGCCCGACGGGCTGAAAGTGCCTAAACCGGCGGGAACCTCCGCGGAGGACGAGGACGAGGACGAGGAGGATGGGGACTATGTACCCCCGGCGGATGATGATGCGCCCGAAAAGGGGGATGAAGAGGAGGACGAGGACGAGGACGAGGACGAGAAGGAAGAGCCTCCTTCTCCTGAGCCTCCTTCTCCTTCTGCAAAAGGCAAAAATAAGAGAAAAGTAGACAGTCCTGCAGTGAAAGGGAACAAGAGGAGCAAAAAATAGAAAAATGTACACTTTCAGTAAATATTTTTAATTGAAAAATCATTCAAACATTGCCATACTTACCCTGTACTTGAGTACAGATACATGATAGGTAGGGCCCTACTTACCCTTGTTTATGTATAAACATGGCCATACTTACCCTGTACTTGAGTATAGATACATGATAGGTAGGGCCCTACTTACCCTTGTTTATGTATAGACATGGCCATACTTACCCGTACTTGAGTACGATACATGATAGGTAGGGCCCTACTTACCCTTGTTTATGTATAGACATGGCCATACTTACCCAAGACTTGAGTATAGATACATGATAGGTAGGGCCCTACTTACCCTTGTTTATGTATAGACATGGCCATACTTACCCTGTACTTGAGTACAGATACATGATAGGTAGGGCCCTACTTACCCTTGTTTATGTATAGACATGGCCATACTTACCCAGTACTTGAGTATAGATACATGATAGATAGGGCCCTACTTACCCTTGTTTATGTATAGACATGGCCATACTTACCTTGTATCTACCCATTTTCTAAGTGATTCATGCATTCACGGGCGTACGTATGGTGCGTTAGACATTGGGTAGGTACAAGGTAAGTAAGGGGTAAGTAAGGCCAAAAACCACGACCAAACATGGCCTTACTTGGGTTGTGTTGCGCCGCTGAAAAACTGACTAAACATGGCCATGTCTGGTCGTGGTTTTTGGCCATCCAGACACAAGGTAGATACAAGGCAAACATGGCCCTACCTACGATTCCTAAATTCGTAGGGGCTTAAGTTTGCTTAAGTTTGCTTAACTTTTCTTAAGTGTTCTTATCTTTTCTTTAAGTCCATGAAAATTATACCGCGTGTCATGTTTTATACAATTCGGTCATCAGCTGGCCTTCAGAATGCCCGTGGATGTATTTACGAGGACGCGAGCGAGTACGTCAGAGCAAAAGATATATAAGAAAAGTCGAGTGAAAACCGTGTCCTGCTGGTGGGTGGCGGGGGACTCGAATAATTATACACAATAAAGTTAAGCCAAAACCGTGTTCAGGTGACTGAAGAAATTATAATTTGGGTGGCGGGGGCTCAAAGTAATTATACACACGATATGATAGTCAGATAGATGTCATTCCCGACGACGAGAGCTCGCGCCTAAGGCAAGGAAGAGAAATTATATTCGAGGCGACATGGAGCGAGGGTGCGACGATGCGCCAATCAGAAACTGGGATCCATCCGTGAAGATTCAAAATTTCACTTCGGAGTTTTAGCTGAGCAGCACACGCGCCGCAAGTCAAAGTCAAGCTTCTCTAGCGGCGCTGAGCTGCGGCCGCCCACGGCAGCGAGCTGCCCCCGCACCAGCGGCGCTGAGCTGCGACCGCCCACGGCAGCGAGCTGCCCCAGCAGCGGCGCTGAGCCGCGGCCGCCCACGGCAGCGAGCTACCCCAGCAGCGGCGCTGAGCTGCGGCCGTCCACGGCAGCGAGCTGCCCAAGCATCGGTGCTCCGCAGACAGCTCAGCACGAGCAGCCCGACGCAATGGCTGATGGCTTAGCAACCCAGGACGCATGTGCAAGCGATGCTCCGCAGGCAGCCCAGCACGTGCACCCCAGCGCGATGGCTGATGCCTCAGCAGCCCACGACGCAGGCGCGAGTGCTACTCTGCAAACAGTCGAGCACGTGCAGCCCGACGCGAAGACTGGTGGCCCAGCAGCAGCCCACAGCGCAAGTTCTTTGCTTCAACGGCCCACAACGCAAAGGACTCGCCAACTCTGCATCGACGAGCTCTTTTCACCTCTGGAGATGCATCAACGAGTCCCTGCAGATGTTTCATGCTGCCTGCTATGTGCCGCAACCGTGCCGCTGTGGCAAATCTGTGTCTCCGCTCTTCTTCCATGTAGGTGCTGGACAGGACGGGGCATATGCCATTGGCATTGTATCCTTGCGTGGTTGGATCTTGCCGGCACGTGTCCCCTTTGTAGACGACCAGCGCATTTCCGCCAGACTCGTGTTTCTGATTGCTTGGTTGGTGACCACGACTTGGTCACTGGAGGACTTCTGAGAATACTACCCGTATGCGACGGAGCCGCAAGATACCGAGGCCTGCTAGCTTCGGGGCGCAGAGATTGCAGAAGACCTGCAAGCTGGGGAATTACCATCGTACCAATCCGTCTGAGCGTTGGCAGCGTGAGGCGGTGAGGGCCTTGGAAAACCTAGCAAGCAGAAGGGGACCCAGACCCGAGGACTGGGGGGCACGGAACCCAAGAACCGAGAGCTTAGTAGCTCGACTCTTGTCACAAGTGCATGCTCAAACCTCAGACAATGTATATACGGGCCGGACAGCCTAGCGAGGACGTAGGCGCGCCCAAAAGGGGGGGAGAGTTGTACTAGGGTACATCACGAGTCAGTACGAGAGACAGGCGTGTCAGAATGACGAGTGACAGAAACGATGACAGTCACCAACCGGAAATGATGACATTCACCAGCATGACCGAATGACACAGGTGACTGGAAGAATTGACAAAGGTGACCGACAGATGTGACTGACTCAAATGTGACATTTGAATATCTGCACCTACAGCAGATCAGACTTGAAAGAATTGGTGGGAAACCATTTAGGATTCGATCAGTCGAACATAACTGGAGGGAATCGAGGAGGACCTCAGTTATACAGTCACATCAGCAGATCTGTGAGGATTCAAATGAGAGACTTGGGAGGTGACAGTCAGAAACATTGAAGTACTTATGACAGATCCCAGCTGATTGGTTGTTGCAGTCAGCAAATGACTGAACACATGAAGTGGCATGGTAAGGACGAGTTACCTTAAGTAGAGAGCTTTACAAGCTCTCGGGGTTGAGTTTAAATTTGTCGTGCATTGCAGCCACCTCTGTGGCTGTTAGGCAACTTGACCAAAAGAGTAATTTAAAAGATCCGATTCCGATAATACCATGCTTACAGCAATGTATTTCTTTGTAGGACTGAACTAGGTTCCTTTCCTGCATTGCACAGTAGACCGATAGGCTCTTAGAGAGCCCCCGAACACGTTCTGTACTGTTCTCGGAACACGAATCGCAAGGTGTCGCTTCGCGTTTCGGTTCTCGAGTTTCGATCCAACCTCCCTCGTGGTTTGCGCTGAAGACGCAAAATAACGTTACATATTTATGATGACAGGTGCGCTCTGGGCCGATGCATGAACGGGGATCGTGACGTGTCGTCTCTGTTACACGAGCGCTCCGCAACGGGGGGGAACGGGGAACAGTCGATTACGCATTCAGAACTGAACGCCGAATTCCAGATGTGGAGGAGGCTAGGTTTTTACTGCGAAAAGAAATGAATAAAAGACGTGTAAAATTACTTATATAACAAAAAAAAACTTCGAGGGACTTCGAACACGGTTCTGACAATCGTGTACGATTGTCAGAAGTGTCCGGAGGGTAGTTTTGGTATGCACTAACCCTGCATGAGACTAAGTCGTCAAAATCCGTAACACAATCGGTCCTCTGTTCATGGTATCACACGCCCGCACCCCTTCACGTGACAGGTCTTCGTATCGAAGTACCACACTCATGTCCACCTCTGTGTCTGTTCACGGTTCAGAAGGGAGAATGGGGGGTGTGTGTGTAGGGATAAAACGCAGGCGTCGACGCGGGCCGACGCGTTACACCCTTTAAGTATGGGCTTAAGTATGGGAGCCCCATTTTGCGAAATCTTAGAATGTTAAGAATGTTTGGTCCGTCCGTCCGTCCGTCCGTCCAAAAATTGTCTTGGACGGACGGACGGACGGACGAAATCTTGGACCGATATTATTCCCCTATATATCCCGCTTTGCTGATTAAGTAAGTAAGGTAATTTGGTCCGGTTCCAAATCATAAGGAGCAGAGGTTGCTGTATGGTGCAACTAAGCTCATCATCGAACAGTGACAGTCCCATGACCAAGCCATATATATTTACGATGTTAAATAAAAATAATCCGAATGGATGAACGGAGTTGCTGGGGATCTTCAGGATCGGAGAAACAGATGCACCTTCGGTGCGAACAATACGTGGCTTTGCCAGCTGATCTTTGAGGTCGAGCGATCCGAGGCGGGGAAACGAGGCGTTTGTTTCAGGTATTTTATTGTTCTATCTATATGTGAACCAGCGTATATGCAAGACGCGACACTCTCTCTTCGTGTTTTACTTGTTGGCGACTATCGAAAACCATCGGTTCAGATTTGCCATGCCAACTCGCCCGTTCGTTTATTCGCCATGCAACTGCATCATCGTGATGCTTAACTTAGTGGAGATTCTTGAAGGCGACAAATGTGCATTGCATAAATGTTTTATTGCGATCCGTCAAGCTTATTGCAATGTGCGTTTAGAATCTGATGCCCATGTCGTGTCTGGTTCATATGTCAATCATTGGAAGAATCACAATAGATGTAATGATCACCAACAATAGCCACAGACTATGGTTGGTCATGTTTCACCCCACTCACGTATGCCATCGACTGCTGCGCAACAACAAAGCATCCGTATTTTCCGCGCGATTGTCTCCCCGCTTACCGACGAGGCCATGCATATCAGACGAAGAAGGCGTGCACACATTATCAGTTAGCAACTCAAAGAGAAGCCTCGGTACGTACGGCGCAAACCAATGAAAATATTCCATGTTTCATCACGCGCGTTGGGAAAAGAAGACACACTGCATGTGTTTGATTCGGCAGCAGATAGAACGCATCCGTACGGAGTCTGTGTCGAATTGATGCTGTGATGTTGCGTGCGCTATATACACGTGAGACTATCCGCGTCATGCAATCTCTGCAATATATATCGCTTGACGTACTGTGAGAAATACCGCGTTGAAATCATCCTGACAGAGACTCACGCATCATCTTTTGGAACAAATCATCTTACGTAATTTACCCATTACATATTACGCATACTTATACACTCGATATCTAGTTGATCTTTTATATGCAACAATTCATCTCTAATACGGCGCGATGAGTCCGCCGCATGCACATGTTGAGAAACATACACATGTACGATTGTCGGGCATGCGGTTTTTATACGATACAATGGTCATGTGGGAAGATTGTGTGTATCGTTGCTAACGGATTGTCAACGATGCATTCGGCATCCACACCGAATATATTCTCGGCCATTCTGATATCTCTAATTTTATTTGTGACCGTGTGAGACCGTGATGCTGGTTTGGCAGTTTTACTCGGTATTGATTCTGCATGCGACGGATCACGAACTTGGATATATTTCACGGTACTGGTTGATTTATTGTGCATACTTGATTTCGTAACACGGTAACGTCTGACGGGTCTGCTGATGTCGGGGTTTCGCTGTTCGAGGCGGTTTGGTAGTTCTGCCGCGGATCTTGCGAGTTGCATTTTCGGAGGTTGGCGTGGTGTGGGGGTTGTACTACGCCTCCCCCCCCCCACACACACATTTCTATATACATACGTATGCTTCATGGTATCATTATCGTGCACGGGGTACACATATGCGATTACATGACTCACCGAGATCTTACTGTGCAACATTATATATATATATATATATATATAGTGTGTGTGCGCGGTGGCGCCCATAGTAAACGTGCAGCAATCGATTGCAAGCATACTTTACTTGTTATGCACAATTTACACCTGCTGCTAGGTATTACATACCATACCGAGCGTGGCGACGGCATTCATATGTACCGCGCAACAACGGTCGTCACGCCATCAATGTTGGTATATCCATGCATTTCGGCGCCTGATGCACAGACGAGTGCACTCACACCGCAACATTAGTTTGCTTACTGATACATACGATCGTGCGTACAATAACATCACCTACAGAGTAGCCTGAACAGCATAGTAAGCAAGGCGCTGCAGGTCTTATAGCCCTTTGTTATTGCACATATATGGACCAACGTAACTATGTACATATTCTCAGTGTGCTGGAACAGCTTGGGGCATAAGCTAATGGATCGTGTATGCATGACATCCCCACACATTACTACATACTGAGCGGCACACGGCACACACGCCACCGAACCAAAGCTAATTGGGTTAAGTATTCATACTACATCTGTGTCGACTGCTTGCTCGAGCTAATTATACACCCTACATTGGCACACATTGCACATCGTTCGCAATTTACTAATGTTCAACATCCACATCTGCGTCGAACTGCCTACTGCCAACATACGATAAACTTCCACGACGCAAAATTTGGTGGTCAAACTCAAATAACATTTTGCTGTCAAATACCGCATTTGTGTGTGACGTCGACTCAGTAGCTAATTTTACCTAGGAACGTCTTCAGACATCATAGTATTATTAGTACCAGTGTGCATCACATGCCGCTGGAATGTGCCGCTGGTTGCCTTCACAGGTCGTGGATGAATGATCAAAGCCACCAATGGGGACGCAGCATTCAGCGCACATGCATGTGATGAGCCACACCTCATCCACATCATCGAAAGGGAGCAATGTGACGACATGAGGGGCGAGGGACTGGATCAACCGTGGCAAAATTGCAAATGCCTAAGCACACTGCCGGAACATCTGCTTCACCATATTCTTCACCTGGGACGTCTGCGTGGCAAAGGCTCTTTGAGCTATCGGGACGTCGCAAACGCCTGCTGTGTGGCTCGGGTCTGGAGAACTGCGGCGGGAATGGGCGCGGCTGCGGGGCATGCATTGGGTGCCGTGGAAGGGGAGCTGCCCGTGGAAGTCCGACTGTGCCAGGGAACAATAGCCCGGCCAAGCCATTCGATTGGCATATTGTATTTATGCATACTGGGGCAGTGAGATGGCAATGGGCTCGGAAGGGGACTCCCGAGCCATTGACTTCGTACTATGGGGAGCGAAAGCCTGGACTTGATTATAGCTGGCAGCATATTATCGTACACCCTTCTGGTGCGCTACGCCGCTGGGAGCGTAATAGGGGCGGCGGCTGGTTTCTAGAAGACGCCACTCAGTTGAAGGCGCCGGTAGCGCCATTCTCATTACCGATTAGCCGCGTTGGGATCGCGTACTGGAATCCGACGATTGTGATTGACGATGATGAATATCATGGAATTCCCTACCAGGGGCGTAAGCCTACACACTCAGCGTCTACGAACAGTGAAGATTCGGGTACAGGCGCTGTGTCCTGGAGCAAGGAGAAGTTACCAGATTCTGATGACAATGATGACGCAGGTGTCACTAACAGTAAGGAGAAGCTACCAGATTCGGATGACAAAGATGACGCGGGTGTCATACATGACATGGACACTGCCAGTCCGAAATGGGAGCCAACTTCGCCTGAATATGATGACACCGAGGATGACGTCAGCGAGTTCGATGACTTGGTAGCTGACGATGCTGAAGAACAAGCTGAAGCTCGAAGGTTGAAGAGACTGGGACTGCAATTGATCATGGATGAGAAGGGTGAACTTCACTGGGTACCAAAGGGCACCTCCCCGACCTCACCTGTTCAGCCCGATGATCAGCCTATTACCGAGCAGAAGTCTGAGGCCATATCTGAGGATGCCCCAGCCTCTGTGGTGGAGACTGTTCATGCACCACCGAAGAAACCTTATGGGTCAGATACTGGATTGACTTCAATGGGTGAGAATAAGGCTGGGGTGTCTGAAGAGACGAAGAGGCAACCTAGGAAATATCCGAGATGTTGGACACATGAGTATATAACTCAATTGAAGTATTCCATAAGAAGTGACAGTGATGAAGAAGAAGGGCTTGACGTGGCTCCTCGTAGGAAGAAAGCAAAGATCAGCAAGGGACAATGAAATCAACTGTCTTGATTAGGATTGTCCAAATGCAGATTCTCTGATTAGGATTTGTATAGGTGGCAGATGATGATATGCCAGCCGACATGGGACAGATCGATTAGAGAATATGAACTGCGCGCCTTGAAAGTATAAGACTTGAATATTGCCCATTTGGAGGCTGTTCTAACTTGAAGTAACTATTTGGAGGAGCTGTTGCTCAACCTGTTAATTTACTGGTCAATCTTTCCTGCCATAAAGATATTGCAATTGCTTGAATTGTAGCCTTGTTCAACTGTTTATCTAGAACATTGCAATTTTGTACACTGCAAAATTGCCGACTACGGACCTGTGCCCCAAGATTGAAGCAAGATTTACCTCTGACTGACCCTTGAGCTCAGGCTCGGATACAGTCACGTGCTCAAGAAGTCTTCACTTGGAAGTGGTATTGCTCTGCGCCCTTTTTGCCCCCTGACTTTCACCCTGCATGCAAACAGGCGATTTTTCAAAACTGTTATGCTGCAAAGTGGTCAGAAAGTGGGAAAAGAAGCCGCCAGCAACTCAGATCTACCGGGATTAACAGCCAGATTGACCCGAACGGAGAGTGAAAAGTGGATCAGTGGCAGATTGAGAAAAAGAGGACCTCGGAGACCGTTTTAACGTAGGCACAAAAATTCTAGACGTTTCTTGATAGTTTTTTGTCGTTTGGAACCTGGCCCCGAGACCTGGGTCCTCATAGATCGCTACATTTTAAATTCGGATGGCCAACCGGCACGGCAGAGCAAAAATTAGACCAATTTGAGCCCAGCAGACTACATAGAAGGAAACGGGAGCCCAGAAGGATAGTTTTCCATTTTTTTTATATCCTTTGAAGGAAAAAAATAGTCTCCAATACTGGGTCCTGGCCAATTAGTCTGGATTGCTCCGGGATGGCCGCCAAGATGAAATTAGCCAAACTGCCGATCGACACTCCATTTTTGAAATTTGGCCACCAAAACTTGCATTTCACTCTGGAAAGCATATTTCGTTATTCACCACGACTTCCACTGCTACAAGGAAATATTTTTCTGAGTGTTCTGGGGGGATTTGCCAAATTGGACAGATTTGACTTCCCCAACGGTCAGATTTGCACTTTGTCACTCTTAATTTCGACATGATGCAAAACGCTAACACGGGACGCTCACCTCCAACGTCGCCTACGTCGACTCCTCGGCGTACAAGGGGACGACAGGCCAGCCAGCGCAGCACGAGAGGTGCTGCCGCCACTGGGACCACTGGCAAGGGGGCGAAGGGCACCTACAAGGCGCCCTCTCCGGGTCAGCCGCCACCGGCTGCGACAGCAGCAGGTGCGCCAAGCTTCCAGATTCCCAAGAAGAAGTCGACCCTGTCAGCTGATGCTACTGAGTTTAACAGCGTGACTCCTCTGGCTCTGGACTCTGGAACCGCTTGTGTGACACCTTCCCTGGAGGAGGCTGTAACGGTACCTAAACCGCACCCTAATCCGCCCCTGCGTCATGCAAGAGCGGCGTCACCAAGGGTGCTGACTGTTGACACCCCTGGTGCAGGGCGAAACATGAGGGCGACTCCCCAGCGGTATGTCAACTTGACCTCTCCTTCCCCTGGCATCCTGCGATTGCCAGGAAGCCGCGACCTGAGCCCTCCAGCTCCGCGCCAGCGAAGCCCGCTTCGGACTCGAGACCGGACCCCGCCACCGCCGCGCCGCAGGAGCCCACCACGGACGCGCGACATGAGTCCTCCAGCTCCAAGACCGCGAAGTCCTTTGAACCCCTACAGGACTCCACACACTTGGTCTGGAGCTACGGTGATGACCTCCCCGCACGGCCAGCTGCCCACGCCATTCAGCGAGAACGCGCTTCAGGCTGAGTCCGCGGGAGCAGCCTCTGTGGGACAACCTCTACCGGCTGACCGACCACCTCGCGACCCGATCGCCGTGCGCGAAATGACCGAGGTCAAAATTGCAGCATGTGAGCAGGACATGCAGAATGAGGCGAATGAGCAGAAACCAGGACTTCGTCAATTTCCTTCCCGCTCTGATGTGGCCAACTGGCGAAAGCGCCAGCAGCCGGGTGAGAATCTCGCCTGGACTCCGCGCCCTAACCAAGGGGGTGTGGGGGCAGCGGGGAGGTCAGAGGACACGCACCAAAGCATGGCTGGCGAACTCATAGCACACTCAATGCATCCAACTCCCTCCTCAACAAGCTACGGGGAGGTGGGGGCAGCGGGGAGGACAGGTGGCTCCGGCTTGACAGGTGGCCCACGCCACATAAGCATAGCATGTTCTGAGCATTCGCTGACCTCACCGATTACCGATACCGTTACCGAACCTAAGGTGATCGGTGACTCTATGGCAAGGTTATCGGTGACTTTCGAGTCCGAAATAGACAGCGAGGCAACTTCACTGACGCCCTCACTGACTCAGGCGACTACGGAGGCGGCTACGGTTACGGATATGCTCGAGTCCCTGTTGAACTGCGAGTCCAGACCTTTGACTACCTCGCTGACCTCAACAACTACGGATATGCCCGAGTCCCTGTTGAACCGCGAGTCCAGACCTTTGACTACCTCGCTGACCTCAACAACTACGGATATGCCCGAGTCCCTGTTGAACCGCGAGTCCAGACCTTTGACTACCTCGCTGACCTCAACAACTACGGAGCAGCCAGTCAGCTCAGTCAGTTACGCAGACCTCGCACTCAGGCGTAGCATTGGAATCGCAGCCTACCAGCCGCATCTTAACCGCAACCTACCAGTCATCGACCCCCCTTCTCAAGCAGATGTCCTCAGCAGAATTCCAGTCAGAAACTTACCTCTGAACTCAGACTCAGTGAACCAGCTTTCTCGCCGGGAGAGGCGCCATCAGAGATGGGAACAGAACCAGCAGCGCCTGGCAGAACAGCGCAGAGCACTCTTCTCTGACCCCGCCTCAGCCAGAACGCCCTCAGATGCCTCTGTCCCCGCACTGAACTCTCAGCATCAATCCCTAATGCAGAATCAGATGATGATAGAGGTATCAGAGTACATGCAAAATCTGCATCAGCAAGTGCTCCAACACTATCCACATCTGACTTCAGTTCTACCAGCAGTGGGCGCTCCACCTATGACGCCCTACCAGCACACCTTAGGATGGGCGAGCGGTTTACCAGGTGCACCGGCGCCAGCAGCTGGATCAGGTCCCTGGCTGGTACCAGCACCGGCTCAACCGGTTCCCGCACCGGCTCAACCGGCTCCAGCACCGGCCCAGCCGGCTCCGGCACCGGCTCATCCGGCGCCGGCACCATTTCAGCCAGATCCACCGGCTACCGGCTCATCGCCCTCTGACTCCGCTGAGCCTGATCAACCGTCACCAGGAAACTCGCCCCCGCCTTCAGACAATGGTGAACCACGACACCGGCGTCTAGACGTGTTGTTATGGACTTTAGAAGGAGCCTCCTTCTGGTTGAGAAATCACCTGTCCTCTTCCTCCGCAGTTACTGTCAGCCACGGCGCTGAGGCACAATACTCTTACCGACTGCCAACCATGCCTGGAAGCGCCAGTCACTTCATAACCG
Organism: Cymbomonas tetramitiformis; assembly: GCA_001247695.2. NCBI lineage: Eukaryota > Viridiplantae > Chlorophyta > Pyramimonadophyceae > Pyramimonadales > Pyramimonadaceae > Cymbomonas > Cymbomonas tetramitiformis. The sequence goes on along the minus strand of LGRX02023863.1, from coordinate 20,535 downwards.
ATACCAATCGGATTTGGATGACTATGCGGCACATCGGAGTGGACATCCAAGACCTGGCGCAGCATGGGTCAGTGCATACTCCTGTGCGCCTGACTGAGATTGAGGACAGTGACGCTTTCACTCTGGAAGTGGAGAAAACGCAAGTGGATGAAGCGCGGCGTTGCGCGGAAAGCCGTACTGGAACTCAGCAGAGACGCCTGCCCTTGTACTCATGGGTAACCATCGCGGAAAATGCCTTAGAGTCCGAGCTGACAGAATTTGACCCCCTGGGACTCCAAATCTGGGCAGCATTTTCATCTTCCGAGGCGTACTTGTTTAGAGGAATGGCGGCTGGCAACCAACCAACTCCCGCCACAGTCCCGGCTAGACTGGGCGTAAATCGGTTTCCCTCTGGTGTTCCCAGCGCAGCAGAGTACAGATCGCCTGGAAATTCCTTGCCAGCGGCCCCGGGACTCCTGCCAGTAGACCAGCGCCTTTCTCAATTCCCAGGGCACCACGATCTTATGGGAGCGGCTTCCCCAAGTGATGTCTACCGAGAATCCAAGACAGTGGCTGATGTGCTCAAGCTGATCAGAGACATTCCTATGTACCCCTCCTCCGCTGACCTAATCACCACTGACGCAGATATTGCCGCGCTTCCACCTTTTTCTGAAGCGCTGGTCAATTTTCTGTCAATGGGCGTAGTCACCTTCGCCCTGGGTCGCATGAGTGCTTATCGCCTGGACCTAACCATGATCACCATGCCGGAGATCTTGAAGGAAGTGGCTCAACGCAAACTACAGCCGCGATCCCTAACTTTTCTCAAGCAAGGTGGGATGATGAACTCGGAGGCCTGGAACCGGCGTTACGCCACTTTGGCGCCTTTCCTGGCCGACGTAGCCAGGAGCGTACTGGATGACATCGCGCTGGTAGGACTAGCGGGGACAGTGATGCGCATGGCGCAGCGACGAGAAGAGACTGCGCGTTTGTTCGCTACTCGTCTGGTATCCTGGCACGAGGTAGTCCAGTTATTGGCAGACGCCATGCCCAACTGCCACGCCATCAGCCAACAGCAGCTATTATATCAGTTCTGGTCTGGACTGCGACTGAAGCAAGCTGTCATGGATCGCCTTATTGAGGATCGGTTGGATCTGCAAAGTCCAGCGGATTGGGAAAGCAATCATCCCGGATCCACCGCGCTGCAGCATATCATCACTGTGGCCACCAAATTGGAGCGCAGTGAAGCTCTGACCGCAGCACGAACCTCTCCCGCCTCAGCACCTGCGAACCGAAGTCCTGCCTGGAGGAATGGTCGCTCGTCCTCCAGACTTAACGCCGTGCAGGACGCTGGGGAGGAAGATGCTACTGACCCCGACCCCGCCGACCTCAGGGTGCAGCACGCCGTGCCGCCCAGCCCGGCGGGATTGACCAGGCCGCCACGCCGATGTTACGTCTGCAACTCTGACTCCCATTTATGGGCTAACTGTCCCGACGAGGCCAAGAAACGAGCCTGGATTGCTGACGCCCCAGCTCGTTTGGCACGCCGCCGCGCTGCAAATGAATCTCATATCGCAGCGCTGGAAACAGAGTGGGAGGATTTGGAAGAGGAAGCGGAAGCGCTGGAGTATTTTCAGAACGAGGAATCGGCCGCAGCGTCCTCCTCGGGTCAGCAATCTGCGGAAGAGGAGGACTGAGTGTCTTCCTGCCGGCGGGACGCCGGCGACAGGGCGGTATGGGTAACCGCCCCTGGGCAAGGAGTACAGCCTTCGCCCACAACCGGGGGAATATCCAGAAAGAGCCTCCGCCACCCCCCAACCCTCTGGCCGCTCGAGGGTACGGATTCACCTGGTCTGCCGATCAGAGGCGACAGCGCCATCTCGACAGAACCAGAACCCTACGGGATGAACCCTCGTTGACCAGTACCGCTGTTTACACAGCGAACCTTTCCACTGAGCAGGGCCGGCGAGAACATCACTTAGTGTCCCGGCGCCATCAGCGGTCGCCACGAAGGTCACCCACTTCGTCGCCTGAGCGCTCCAAGCCTCCCGTTATGTTCAGTGTAGATCGCTCCCTTGGAACTGGTGATCGCCGTCGGGCTCCACAACGCGAGCGTGGCGAAACGCCCCGCGTTGACCCCACAGACCCTAACCCTAACCCTAACCCTAACCCTAACCCTAACCCTAACCCTGAGGCATCAGTACTGGCAGCACTGGATGAGGATGAGGGAGAGGAGACCCAGTGGACCTTCAACCCACTCAACACCCCCTGGCGGAACACTCCTCGACCGCGGGTACCGAGAAAAGCTCCGGTGGAGCGTATGCGAGCCTTGAGGCAGCGGATTCAGGATGTAACGCTACCCGCGGTTTCACACCCTCTGGACGACAGTGGGGAGGAAGGGGGTGGAACTTCAAAAACTGGCCCAGCTTCCGAACCCCCACCTTTTAAACTTCGACCTGAGGTGTTTCCTTCGACGTCTCGACCAGCAGCGTGTCCAACCTGGGCAGAAAGGGCGTCAACCCCAAGCGCAGAGCGCCCTACGAGCGCAGCGCGCAAGCGCACTGGAAAACCTCGCAGCAGAACTCCGAAGACTGTACGAGACCGACTGCAGCATGAGGCAGAGGTTACGAGGTTGGGAGAGGAACCCCCAGGACTTCGAGCGGAGTCACTGGCGGATCGCACGCGCGCTTGGAGAGAGATGACGCACCCGGAGCACATGGCCGCGGCAGCGCTGGTAAAGGAGAATGAGAAATGGAGAGATGCATGGGTACCCGAAGGGTGGCGCAGATATCGCCGCCGCTGGTACAGATGGCATGGGAAGGTCACCCCTGACCTGACGATAACCGAAGGAGCAGTTCAGCTATCTCTGGAGACCGAGTGCGGTACTATCCCAGGTTCTGGTGGAGATGTAGGAATTCCAGACGCCTGGTGCAGTCTATACCGGGTGCACCAATGGAACCAGCGAGAAAGGGAAGCTGCGGAAGAGGCGGCTCACCTGACCCTACCATCAACAGCAAGTGATTCATTCTCCCTGGACTCAGCGGAACCATCAGAGGCGAATCCAGCGACAACTCTGGATTTAACCTTATCTCCATCCAGTTCGCAGCCCGCAACTTCTGGGGACATTTCAGACCTCGAGGACTCCCAGCGGTCGCTCAACTTCACGCAGCAGTTGATGGAGCGACAGCTGGCCATCGCCAGATCGGAGAACAATCCAAGTGTGCTGACAACGGTGACAGAAGGAGTGGAGCCGACTCCCCTGAAAACCATCCAGGAGGAAACCCACCTGGAACTGCTACTAACCATTCAGAAACAGCAACGCCATCGTCTGCGGCCGATCCTGGAAGGTAATGAAGCAGTGGCAGCACCAGCGAACGTCACCGACGCTCAGGCGGCACCGCGGGAAGAAGAAACCCCCTCTTTCACTCCAAAGTCCGAACCAGAAGATAGCTCTGGGGAGGAAGAGGAGGAAGAGATTTCCATCCAACCTCTTCGCTCTTACCCTCTGGAAAGCCGCACGCAGAGCCGCGCCAGACGACGCGCTCAAGGACAGGAGCGACGCGCCAAGGAGCGACAGCTACAAGCAGATCGCGAACTGGAAGGTGGATGGTACTTTGGTCCGGATCATCGTTCTCAGCCTGCACCACCGCGCACAAGACCTATCCGGTCTAAGCAGCGCGTACCTTTGCATCACCCAGTGCGAGCAGCCATCTGTGCACATCCGCGACGCGATGGTCAAGTAATGTGGAACCAGGACAGTCAGCTAACTGCGATTCGGGACAAAGAGGGAACGCTGCTATTGGTGTTCTGGGCCTTGCTGAAGGGACAGCGAGTGCGCGTGCTGGTGGATTCTGGGGCCTCGGATGAATTCATCTCCAGTGAGTGCGTCAAGAGATTGAACCTCACAGTTCGCACTAATGGAATGCCGCTGAACGTTACCCTGGCGGATGGGTCAGTGCAGACCTCTGCGCAAGTCGCTTACGGCAAGCTGACCGCCGAGACTTCAGAGGGGACTTACTCCGAGGTCATCAAGATGCGAGTACTTCCTCTGGGCATCAAGGTGGACATTGTACTCGGAGGAAGGTGGTTGAGACACCTCTCGCCGGTCACGCTGGACTATGATGGGTGGGGATCAGTCAAGTTTCGCCATCATGGCAAATCCGTGCGGATACAGGGATGTTCGCCGGGGCGTAGCTCCACACGCAAAGGCGAGAGAACCGCGATGGCTCTGGAACCGATGGTAATGTTATCTGCGGCCCAAGCGACCAAGGAGATCAAAGCCTATCGGCGCAGATATGCGGGAATGGACAGTGCCGCGACACCCCACGACATCTTAGTGGCCTATGCGACACCTTTGGTAGGGACTTCGATGTTATCAGCGATGGCCACCAGCGAGAGTTTGGAGGACCCTTCAATCTCCCCCGAGTGGAGAAAGAAGTTTCAAAAGCTGATCGAGTCCTTTTCACCTCGAGTAATTCGCGAAGCGCTGCCCAACTTTGACGCCCTGCGAAAAGATGAAGTGGCCCATGTGAGACTGCAAGAGGGATGGAATGGTATCGCGCCCGCTAAGAGGCCCTATAAGATGTCCATGGTGGAGCTGACTCAACTGCGAGAACGCCTGGATGAACTCCTGAGTAAGGGCTACATCAGGCCTTCCTCAAGTCCGTTCGCTGCACCAGTGCTGATGGTTCCCAAGCCAGGGAAACCTGAAGTACTCAGAATGGTCTGCGACTTCCGCGCCATCAACAGCCTGACCGTCAAGGACAAATATCCACTTCCCGACATTCAGCAGTTGTTCGACTCCATGCATGGGGCCAAGTACTTCTCCTCCTTCGATGCAGTAGATGGGTTCTGGCAGATGGCTATGGCGTCTGAGGATGTGGAAAAGACGGCGTTCACTTCTCCCTATGGCTCGTATGAGTGGTTGGTGATGCCCATGGGGTTGACCAACAGTCCTTCCTGCTATCAGAGACGCATGCAGCGCGCTCTGGGACATCTTCCCTTTGTAAGAATATTCCTGGACGATTGTATCCTCTTCAGCAACACCTTGGAGGAGCATCTTTCCCATCTCCAGCAATTTCTCGAAGTCTGTGAGAACCAGGGTATCTACCTCAAGGAGTCTAAGTGTCAACTACTGCAGACCCAGATACGCTTTCTGGGGCACGTTATCTCACGGGAAGGAAGTCAACCTCAACATGACAAGTTGGCCGCCATCAGGGACTGGCCCGCTCTGGAAAACGCCACGCATGTGCGCCAATTTTTGGGGTTGGCTGGGTACTACCGGCGGTACATGCTGGGCTTCTCTGAAGTAGCACAACCCTTGACTCAGCTCACCAAAGGGGATGTCGCTTGGCTATGGGGACCCATGCAGCGTTGGGCCTTCGAGGAGATTAAGAAGGCGCTATGTTCTTCACCCACTCTGGCGCTACCCGATATGAAAGCGGCGGCCGAAGGACGGCATCCTTTCGTGGTGCAAACTGACGCCAGTGGAGTGGCGCTGGGGGGAGTACTGATGCAAGACGTAGGAAATGGATTGCAACCCATCGCCTTTGAAAGCAGACAGTTTAATGGAGCCGAGCAGAACTACCATGCTGGCGAAAGAGAACTCTGCGCTCTCCATCACTGCACTACTCAAACTTGGCGACACTACCTCATCTGGACCGAGTTCCAATTGCAGGGTGACCATAAGCCCCTAGTCTGGTTAATGGCACCCGGACAACCTCTCAGCCGACGCCAAGCCCGTTGGTACATGGATCTAGTGGAGGTAGGGGTACCCGAGATGGAGTACATTCCTGGGGCGCTACTCTGGGTTCCAGACGCTCTGTCCAGGCGACCCGACTACAAGGAAATTTCCGCGAGAGAAGGACTGGTAGAAGCTGGCTTTGTGCACCCGGTTACTGGGAAACCGCAGCGACCTCCTTCAGCCGCAGACACTGCCAACAAGTTTCGACCTGCCGCTGGTAAAGAGTCTCGCCAAGGACGTGCGCCCAGCTGGGAGTGGTAGATCCCAACAAGTTGAAGGAGCGCAAGTCCAACAGCGCCAAGACCAAAGATCCGGAACCAGTTCTCGCGTACAGTGGGACTCTCACCTGGATGGACTCCCCTCAACTCTGGATGGACGCCTTACATACCCTGCAGCTGGCCGAAACCGGGTACGAGGAAGCAACCCTGGCAGTTCAGACGCGTTCTGGCAAACTGACAGCATCCTCGCCTCCTTCTCCCAGGAAGACCCCTGCTGTTGACTACTCAGCAACGCCGAAGTGCAGCGAGGCCTCAACCAGACTCCTGGAGCCCAGCGATCGACAGGACTGGAAGTTCCGTGCGGACATGTTCGACTTCTTGAGTCAAAAATATGGACCTTTCGAGGTGGACGCCTGTTGCGACTTGGGAGGAAAGAATCGTCAGGTCAACCGCTACTGGACGGACTGCTTGAAGGAAAACTGGCGAGGGTTGAACGTCCGGTGCAATCCTCCCTTCTCCTCCAACCATTTGACCATCGAGGCCGTACTGAGGAAATATGTGGAAGAATGGCGTCTGGACCCTGAGAATACTTCAGCTCTCTTTGTCCTTCCTGACTTTCAGTCTCGCATGCCACAGTGGCGGCAGTTGTTCAGATCTGCGGGAATGAGAGTGGAGTACATTATTCCTACCCATGACGCTCAAGGAGAACCTGTGCAGATGTTCGCTGCCCCGGATGGAGTCCTTCTGGATCTCCCTTGGCCCCTGCTAGTGGTGTACGCTCCGCCAGCTCGACAGCGTGTCAAGCGGGAAAGGAAGACGAGTTCCCCTCCTCCTATCGTGCGTACGGGAGAAGCGGCCAGCGTTCGAGACCTGCATCAGCAGATATCAGGAGGTCAGTTTCTCAAAGCGCTGCAAGCGGAATATGGGCGACCTGGCCCCCTACAGACTTTAAGGAAAGAAATCCAAGAAGCTCCGCATCAACGCACTCGTGACTTCTGCATGGTGGGAAATGTGTTGTGGAAGGTGAGCGCTGGACGCTATCAGTTGGTACTGGGAGAAGATTCACCACTCCGTGAGGTAGTGCTGCAAGAGGCGCACGCCTCTGTTTCCGCTGGACACGCGGGCAGGGACAAAACTCTGGAACGCGAGTCCTGCGACGCTTCTGGTGGAAAGGGGCAGCAGAAGATGTGGGACGCTGGGTTTCATCTTGTGCTATCTGTCAAGCGGTGCGACCGAGAAATTCTTACCCGGATGGATTGCTGAACCCACACACTATTCCTACGCGACTATGGCAAGTGGTCAGTGTGGACTTCGTTACTGGACTGCCAGTCACGGCGCGGAATCACGATGCCTTTGCTACTTTCACGTGTAAGCTCAGCAAAATGGTTCACATCATCCCGTTGAACTTCCAGGACAGCTCCGCTGAGGTTATAGCTCGAATCTACTTCGACCACATCTGGAAACTACATGGCACCCCTATGAAGATTGTCTCTGACCGCGACCCTCGTTTTCAGGATGCTATGTGGAAGGAATTGATGAGACTTATGGGAACCAAAGTGGCCTCCACTACGCCTTATAACCCTCGTTCGGACGGACAAGCTGAACATACCAACCGCGTGGTAGAAGACATGCTGAGGTCCTTCGTAGGCAGCAATCCAGAGGACTGGGATTTGTGGTGTGCCAACGTGGAGTTCGCCATAAACGATACGCGGAGCGATGTAACCGGCTTTACCCCTTTCGAGTTGGTCTTGGGGCACTCGCCTATGTCGCAACTGGATTTGTTCCTGCAAGCCGCTGCTGGACAACACTCCAGGCGCAAGGGTGGAGAAGGTACTGCCCACGAGATGGCTAGTAAATTCGCGGCTCAACTAGAGGACGCCCGCACTAAGCTAGAACTGGCACAGCAACGCCAGCGACATCAGTTTGACCAGCGTCACACCGCCAAATCCTTTCAGTTGGGAGACTTGGTCTGGGTAGATGCCAAGCATCTCACGGAAAATATCATGAACCGCGAATCCTTCAGGAAGCTGGGACCTCGCCGGCACGGGCCCTTACCCATCACCGAGAGGTTCTTCAGCGACCAGCAGCGAGAGCTACCCGAAATTGACAGAGGTGCTCCGGTAGCTTATCGGCTCAAGTTACCCCCTAAATGGCGTATTCACGATGTTTTTGCGCAGCATCGCCTCAAGGAATACCGCACTGCAGATGAAGCTTTTGCGCTGCGTCAGCAAACCCCTACTCCTGCCAAGGTTCTCGTGGATGGACAATCCCAGACACATGTGTCTAAGATTCTGGCTCGAAGAGTGAAACCTGCGAGAGGAGGTAAGGAAGTAGAAGAATTTCTGGTTCGCTGGACTGGGTACTCTAATGCTCATGACTCCTGGAAGACTCGCGAGTCGTTGAACTACGGGGGTGAACTCGAACAGCTCACAGAGTTTGAACAACTGAGACTATCCCGAGAAGGACAGGCCCGCGAAAAAGCCTTACAGGAGGTCAGAATGCAGCGGAAGCAAAGGCGGGAACGCGCCAGAGCTTTAACCTTCCTGGACACCGCTGATGAAAGGGAACCTCTTTCTCTGGACAACTGCCTACCTTGGGAACAATACTGTCGCTCCTCTGACGCCTTTGTGACGCATCTGGCTCTTCTGGACTCTGTGGTCTCGACACGCGAGTTGCGACTACTAGTACTTTTCAGTGGTACAGGTAGTGTGGAGAGAAGTTTCCTGTCATGTTATCCGAAGAGTACCGTGGTCACCGTAGATCATGATCCTCGCTGGCAACCTACCTACGCTGAGAAGGTTCAGGACTGGGACTTCAAGCGTTACGCACCTGGTTACTTTGACGTCATCTGGGCTAGCCCACCGTGCACTGAATACAGTCAGGCTAAGACCACAGGGGTGCGACAACTGCGACAGGCTGATGCCTGTGTACGCCGTACGCTCCAAATCTTCGACTTCCTCAAACCCAAGCATTGGTTTATGGAAAATCCGATGGGCAGGTTTCCCTTTGCGCTGCGATTTCGACCTGTAGTTCGTCGGTTACCCACTCCGTTGTATTGCTCTTACTGTATGTATGGCACTGGCTACCGCAAGCCTACTTGCATCTGGACACAGTCGCCTCCTCCAGTGGACCTGCGGTACTGTACGATGGATACTCCTTGCCTTCACCAACAGACGCTGGGATCACATCCGGAAACTGCTCAACTGGGGCCTCATCCTGGGCAACAAGGAGCGGGAGTCTCCGCTGCTGTATACCCTCTGCCCTCTGGATTGCTTCGCCAACTCTTCGAGCACCTGTTCGATCAGAAAAGCATATCACGCATCCATAAGCATGGCTGATCTGTGTCTGGATCTTAGCTGCTGTACAAATGACTCTGAGTTATCATCTCTTTGTACTAACAAGCTAAGAGGGGAGGAGTTGTGCCAGGGAACAATAGCCCGGCCAAGCCATTCGATTGGCATATTGTATTTATGCATACTGGGGCAGTGAGATGGCAATGGGCTCGGAAGGGGACTCCCGAGCCATTGACTTCGTACTATGGGGAGCGAAAGCCTGGACTTGATTATAGCTGGCAGCATATTATCGTACACCCTTCTGGTGCGCTACGCCGCTGGGAGCGTAATAGGGGCGGCGGCTGGTTTCTAGAAGACGCCACTCAGTTGAAGGCGCCGGTAGCGCCATTCTCATTACCGATTAGCCGCGTTGGGATCGCGTACTGGAATCCGACGATTGTGATTGACGATGATGAATATCATGGAATTCCCTACCAGGGGCGTAAGCCTACACACTCAGCGTCTACGAACAGTGAAGATTCGGGTACAGGCGCTGTGTCCTGGAGCAAGGAGAAGTTACCAGATTCTGATGACAATGATGACGCAGGTGTCACTAACAGTAAGGAGAAGCTACCAGATTCGGATGACAAAGATGACGCGGGTGTCATACATGACATGGACACTGCCAGTCCGAAATGGGAGCCAACTTCGCCTGAATATGATGACACCGAGGATGACGTCAGCGAGTTCGATGACTTGGTAGCTGACGATGCTGAAGAACAAGCTGAAGCTCGAAGGTTGAAGAGACTGGGACTGCAATTGATCATGGATGAGAAGGGTGAACTTCACTGGGTACCAAAGGGCACCTCCCCGACCTCACCTGTTCAGCCCGATGATCAGCCTATTACCGAGCAGAAGTCTGAGGCCATATCTGAGGATGCCCCAGCCTCTGTGGTGGAGACTGTTCATGCACCACCGAAGAAACCTTATGGGTCAGATACTGGATTGACTTCAATGGGTGAGAATGAGGCTGGGGTGTCTGAAGAGACGAAGAGGCAACCTAGGAAATATCCGAGATGTTGGACACATGAGTATATAACTCAATTGAAGTATTCCATAAGAAGTGACAGTGATGAAGAAGAAGGGCTTGACGTGGCTCCTCGTAGGAAGAAAGCAAAGATCAGCAAGGGACAATGAAATCAACTGTCTTGATTAGGATTGTCCAAATGCATATTCTCTGATTAGGATTTGTATAGGTGGCAGATGATGATATGCCAGCCGACATGGGACAGATCGATTAGAGAATATGAACTGCGCGCCTTGAAAGTATAAGACTTGAATATTGCCCATTTGGAGGCTGTTCTAACTTGAAGTAACTATTTGGAGGAGCTGTTGCTCAACCTGTTAATTTACTGGTCAATCTTTCCTGCCATAAAGATATTGCAATTGCTTGAATTGTAGCCTTGTTCACCGACTGCGCGCCATCACCCTACTGGCGTGCATGGGCCCCTCCGCATCGTCGCACATAGAAGCCATCGTGGCCCTTCTGCAAGACAACGAGCCAGTCCTGCGTTACGCCGCAGTCGAGACGCTCGGCCTGCTCAGGATGCACATGCAGCCACACATGCTTCACCTGGTGGCGCAGCTGCAGCATCCAGACCAAAGCCTTCAGCGAACTGCGGTTGAGGCAATGGGCCGCATGCGGTGGCTTGCCGTGCCGTTCCTGGAGGCAATCGTCGCCCTCCTGGAGCATCCCCAGCAGTCGATGCGGCTTGCGGTCATCAACGCTCTGGAGAGCATCGGGGCGCACTCCGCCGGGAAACTCCACTTGGTAGCGGCACGGCTTGAGCATCCAAACTGGCGCGTCAGACAGTCCGCCGCGGTCGCGCTCGGCAACGCGAATGAGCATGGGGCAGTATACGCCGAGGTCGTCGCGCTGGCGGCGGCCGAGGACCCAGAGAAGCGTGTGGCACACGCCGCAGTCAAAGCCCTCGGTCAGCTTCTGCAGTACCACAAGGGCACTGCGAGCGAAGATGCGAGGCGCCACGTGGCAACCATCGCATCGAGCCTTCAACACGAGTCGTGGTTGGTCAGGCTGATGGCGGTGAAGGCTTTGGGAAAGCTGGGGAAGTTCAGCATGCCACACCTGATTAGCCTGACCATCTGCCTTGCTGATGCGCAGTGGATGGTTCGGCAGGCAGCCGTGAAGGCTGTGGCCCGGCTGACCCCGCCATCGGCGGCATATGGCGTGGCCATCGCCGGGCGACTGCATGATATGCACACGTCTGTGAGGCATGCGTCTGCCGCAGCACTGCAAAAGTGGGCGGATGTGCCGGATGTGCAGAGGGCAATCTGTGAAGGCCAGTTCTCCACAAACCCGGTGGCTGCTGCTCTGAACCGACTGGCCAATTCACGATCTCATGCCCAGCATCTGAGATGATGTATCACTCGAGGGGCTCAGGCACAAAGTCGATGCCAAGCGCCACACAACGGAGTGAGTGTAGCCTCGGATTGCATATGGCTGCGAATTAGCTGCAGTTGTTCTTTGTCACACATACATGTCGGGCACATCGGTTCGATTGCAGTCAGTATGCGCAATTTGCATCGGGGCGAATGTTGAGTGAGGGACATTACTGTAGTGCCATGCGATTTCGCCAGTTTAAAAACGGGTTGCTATAACGAGGTCACCGAAGATTGACACCGGATACCATGCCCACTATGATACATCAATGAACTAGTAACGAAGACAAATCAATATATCCCATGTTGTGCCCGTAATCACAATGCAATATGCGCCAACACAATGTGCATATAATGTCTGACGGCCCATGCATCCTGGGCTGTTCACAAAAGCCGCCTCTTCTTATATACTCGTTATAAAATTGCTGTTTCCTCTTCTCGGACCCTTTGTATACATCATGTTGGTTATGTTCTGTTATGCCGAATGTGTGCATCTACAGTCAGCAGGTCGCAGGGGATACACGATCCTATACTTAATTCGAATACACTCTGGCTTACCACAAAGCACTTGCATGTACGAAGCAACAGCTGCTGCATCTGATAGTAGCCATGGACCGCGGCTAACATGCACTAGACTAACATGCACATGACTAGCATGCCACATGCATAGTTACGTGGCGCTTTTCTCAGCGGTGGCGGGCCATACAAGGACGCAATAGCAAATCATAGAGCCAATTGTATGGCACTGAGAAGAATCATGCGCACTACTGTGCGCACAATAAATATATGATGGCAAAATGTATGACGAGGCGCACCCGATTTCAGTAATATTGTAAAGTGATGTTAGGCAATAGCTCTCTTCACCGGCGCGCTCACGATTATACAATACACCCTACAATAATCGTAATACACATTTATTACAATGCTGAACACCAGTCCAAAGAGGTTCACTATGCTTACGATATCACAACTAATCCTGAGCTGGACTTTGAAACCAGTTTGCCCGTTTTACAATGTTTTCATACCGATCCTATACTGAATCCCCATCAATCCTTTATGAGACTTGATGTTTGTGTGCACGCACATAACCTTTAATGAATTTCTTTGGCATATCATGTAGGTAGAGCATGTCGGCTGCACTATCATTATCCACTCTGGCTTACCACCACACATTGTGCGATTGGTACCAAGCAACATATGCATCCAGTAATCAAATCCTGATGCGTGATGACACACAATTAGAAACTGAGATAAGGGCATATCTGATTATATAACGATACCCGAATGCCGATTGATTACCATTTAATTATGATGGGGTTTTTGTTAATGATATCAGGGACATGCCACGTGATGATCCCCATATGGTTGAATAAATGCATGTGCGCATGATGCAATGACATACGTGTAACGAATTCTGCTACCTTGCGTTCGCCGACGCATCATTTGCTGCAGGCGATTTTTGTGTGATGATAGTATTATGCTCCTTAAGGAAACGACATACACGTTGGATCCGATACGTACGGTACAAAAAGTACACGTTGGACAATGTGACATGAAACACAACGGTGATGATTTGTCATTTGTTTGTGACATCAATGCACACCCAATTCGGTTCTCCTTCCGTACACGAATTCGTATCCGCGTGCGCGTCTTGTCATACAGTAACCTACCTTATATGTATATGTACGTTTGTTTGGCAAGTGTGTACGGCTTGAAAAACAATACGCTACCGGTATTTAAAGCCACTTTATTCTCAACCTGATGTCATTTATTTGTGTGTAAACGAACAGGTAGAGTGCAAAGTTCTACCCAGGATTATAAGTGATATTGCGGTAAGCAACACAAACTTCGCAAAACTACTGTATATCATACTGATAAGACGAAATAGGTATATACATTATACTGATAACATATTACGTATTATATATTCGTCATCGCACCAGTGAATGGATCACTTGCATAATATCCAGCTACGCCTCGATGTACATCATCATCATGTGCTGACACACGACGACTTTCTTTACGTGAGTGCGAGTGTGTTTACATTTATCTCAGTATGGATATGATACGATAAATATACTGTGTCGTAAGTGTTCGATATCTAATCACTATAAAACATTTTGGGTATTTTCATTGTCGCGAATTGCCAGTGTAGACTTGTATACCCCGTTCGCGCCGGGAGAAGCGTCGCGTATTAAGTCGCTACCGGTCCGTGTCTACTATCGGATGCCTCTGAGTTTGGCACACGCAGCAAGTGCGCTGTGGTAAGCCAGGGTTGATTTTTAATACAGTAATCAAATCGACCGTGATAATAATGATGCGCATCCTGGCGCGGCAGGGCATGCAAGGCGACACGTGAAGCACATATGTATGAGCGATGGCCGCTTAAGTATGACCGAATGCCGCTTCATCGTCAACGGTAAATGTATATAATGCAGGTACATCAACACCATATTTAGATACCTCTGCTCCTTATGATTTGGAACCATTCGCTATGTTTCATCTCCGTTCGCTGTACGTGTTATGAATTTAGATATGAGTCATTTTGGTGACCATCTCCGTTCGTTTTTTTTCTATGTATGAGGAAAGCGAACAGAGATGAAAATTCAGCAGCAGCAAAGCTCAAATCCCAACGGGCGATACAGTCGATTTTTCGATCTCACGATCGCCAGACGCTAATGATGACAGAGCCACTGCATTCGCGTACATTTGCCGCGACGCCACCCATGCGTTATGGCATGGCATGTTGGGAAGCAAAAAGCGAAGCACTGTCGCGCACATAATCCTGCGGTCTTATGGCCTAGTGGAGATCTCTTTTTGAGATCGACAGCGCATAGCAGTATCATGCATCGGGCGATGTTTTGTACACGCATAACAAGTGTCGTGTTATGAACACATGCATGTGGGCATGTCGGCTGCACTATGTACCCATGCCTAGGATCAACTGATTCAGCATATGTATGTGTGAGGCTTATCGTGTTGAGGCAGGTTTCTTTGGCTCGAGATCGCCACAGTATCTCGTCTTCACTATGTACCCACATAGGCAATCACAGGATTGAGTACCCACTTCGGGACACTTATCCGGATTTCCAGGAGCCCATGACGGTCCCTGAGAATGGGAACCCCTAAGCCTCACCGATGTTTACTTCTTATCCATTGGGGTTTGCGCGTGTGCTTATCCTTGTGCGGACTCCTTTGGCACCCCGTAGCCGCAGAAGACCGGCTGCACTATGTACCCACGCCGGGGATCAAAGGATTCAGCACACACCTCGGGACACTTACCGGGATTCTCCGGTGTTCATTAGTGAAGAATGAGATACCCTAAGCCTCGCTGAGCCACCTGAGCCCGTCTGGAACTGCATTGCCGGCGCACTACTATAATGTGTCTCTACAACCGGTTCACTTTTGCCTCCCGAGCTGCGCGAGCCATCTCCCTACCACCAAGCATACGCTCAGGATTACCACTTTGCTCCCTGCCTGCCCTAGATCCTGGTCTCAATAGAGCTTGTCTACCCACCACACGTGCGGTATTCCAAAGGGCTGGCATAGGGGGCTGAGAATAACAAACTGAATTGCTCCCATCTCATCTTGCGCGCCCGCCATCGATCAGCACTCGTGCAACCCTCTACCCCCAACATGGACTCTATGGGACTTAAGCCCTTGCACTGAATGCCCTGCGAGGAAGCTGCGGACTTTAGTAATACGCTCTACACTTGCACTGTAACTGTTGTTCTGCACTGTTCCTACTTGGGGTCCCATCCCCCCATATGCCTGTGTGTCCCAAGCCCTCCTGGTGGCTGATAGTTCATCAACCGGTCGTCGCCGGATCCCCTAAGCCTCACTGAACCACCCAAGCCCCTCCGCATCCTGCACCGCCAGCGCACTGAAGCCGGTTCATCCCTGCCCCCCGAGCTGCGCGAGCCATCAGCCAGCGTGTGTGAGAACTTGCCCAGGTGAACGCAGAACACGCCAAGTTCACCTAACAACATTGCTCCAAGATGGATCGAGCTGTGCACCAACAGTTAACAATAAGGGTGTCTCATGCTACGTAGCATGCACTGTAGTGCGCGCAAATCGTACATCATTTGTACTCGAATACAAACAGAAATATATATGCATACACTGAATATGCACATAAACGTCCATCCATCTCAGGCGAAGTCAAACACAGGGCAGCTCACAGAAAAACAATTCTTATGTTGGAAACTTTATTTGAAAACCACCAGCAATCAGCTAATGGGCAAAGATGGCACGCCGCTCTGGTTGAAAAATGATGCGCACCACTCAGAAGATACTACGTCACATCAGTCCCTATCTGTGCCTTGTAGGCATGTGTCACCTGCTTCCACATCCTAAGTGTGGTGATATTGTGTGCCGGCATCTCCATATCCACAACACAGGATGGCAAAATCTGATGAGAAATGCCAACGTGAGGTATACTTGAAATTTATTGATCATAAGTGATGTCATGAAACGGGAACTCTGCCCGTAGCAACTTCATTGTTTGTCCATGATCAGCTGGCCCAAATGCACTGCTTTCGCCGTACACCTGTCCCAAGGCAGGCGCCTCCGGCCAATGAAAAAAGTCCATATGGTGCGCTCTATCCGCACGTGAACGGGAGGCACCTTGCGAGCACCGCATGATAAGGGCAGCGGCCGCAGGTGCGGTGCAGCTGCCCCGAGCCCTGCTGGCGAAGCGGCGGCCTCCCTTCACGGCCATGCTGTGGGCCAAATGGTGTTTGACGGCAAAACGTAACCATTGAATAGAACTTTTCGAATGAAACAGGTGCGCTGCATCAGATGCATCATCATACAAATCGTATGGGGGAGGGTTCGCCACCTTAATGGCGTCGTCAGTGTAGGTGATTCGTCCGCCTCCCACGCACACGACCTCCTGCCGTTGAAAACCAGATGAGCGATGAAGGATCAGTGATGTGCTACACCTCTCCGGGCGTCCCCCACAAATCCCTGGTTCGCGGGTCCTGCGCTTTGCGCCCTCCAGCGCGTGATCTCCACCGCATGAACTCCAGCGCGTGATCTCCACCGCATGAACTCCAGCGCATGAAGGGCACATGCGACTCGCAAGTTGGCGGGGAAGCAATGAACGGGCAGGAAGCTTCATGGAAGCTGCTCTGCAAGAGGACGCGTGACACCGCCGCATGGCACGGCCCAGGGATACATTGTGGCAAGTCGGAGGGCATTCAAGATATTCCACGTCAGCAGCTTGTGACGAAGAGCTCTGGTGATGCCTCCTTCTTAAATGCACCCAACCACACCCTGGTGGTGCGGCATTCATAGTCGCAGTGAAACACAGCCTGCAGCACAGCTGCGGCATTCATATTCGCAGTGAAACACAGCCTGCAGCACAGCTGCGGCATTCATATTCGCAGTGAAACACAGCCTGCAGCACAGCTGCGGCATTCATAGTCGCAGTGAAACACGGCCGGCAGCACAGCTGCGGCATTCATAGTCGCAGTGAAACACGGCCGGCAGCACAGCTGCGGCATTAATAGTCGCAGTGAAACACGGCCGGCAGCACAGCTGCGGCATTCATAGTCGCAGTGAAACACGGCCGGCAGCACAGCTGCGGCATTCATAGTCGCAGTGAAACACAGCCTGCAGCACAGCTGCGGCATTCATATTCGCAGTGAAACACAGCCTGCAGCACAGCTGCGGCATTCATATTCGCAGTGAAACACAGCCTGCAGCACAGCTGCGGCATTCATAGTCGCAGTGAAACACAGCCTGCAGCACAGCTGCGGCATTCATAGTCGCAGTGAAACACGGCCTGCAGCACAGCTGCGGCATTCATAGTCGCAGTGAAACACGGCCGGCAGAAGAGGAAGCAGCGGAAGAATGGACAAGCTGCGCGATGGCTGCAGGACACGTGCTCGACGGCCACCAGCATGCCCACCGCGCCATGCCCGCGAAGGCGAATGGCGGTGCAGGTGATGCGGGTTTCCTCTGCTAAACTGTCTATGCTGGGTGTGTGAGCCATGTGGGGAAAAAACACCTGCAGTTCCAAAGGCTCCACCTCCCTCTGTGCATGCTCCAGGATGTGAGTGTGATACGCCGCCCTGCCACATGGCGCCCCCACCTCGTCCCCTCCTCTGTGCGCTCAGGCGGAACTGCGGTAGTCATCACCACTTCCACAACTCGATTCATTGAAACTGCTCAGAGATGCGGCGCACTCCGAGTGACGGCGCTGATGACGCACTCAGAGTGACGGCGCTGATACACACGGCACCGCTGGTGTCTCAATGGCACCACAAGTTGGTTACCGTACCACGCACCTCAGATGGCTCGCAGCACGCCCCTCAGGCTGTCGTAGCACGCTCGGGCTGTCGTAGCACGCTCGGGCTGTCATAGCACGCTCGGGCTGTCGTAGC
>LGRX02023862.1:0-12262 GCA_001247695.2 Cymbomonas tetramitiformis | reverse complement strand
GTGGAGACCCTGCTGCGCCCGTTTCAGGAGCACATCTCAGCTTCTATCTTAGCAGCTGGGTGGAGACCCTGCTGCGCCCGTTTGAGGAGCACATCGCAGCTTCTATCTTAGCAGCTGAGTGGAGACCCTGCTGCGCCCGTTTGAGGAGCACATAGCAGCTTCTATCCTAGCAGCTGAGTGGAGACATCCGTTTGCACATTCAGCCACACGCAAAGAAAGAAGCGCACATGGCGGCACAGTCGGTGATGCTCTTGAGGATGCAGCAGGAGGTGAGCTCTGGGAGCTCCTCGGCACAGAGCTTCAGTGTGAGCCCGCTGTACATCCGGTTCTCATACGTCTGCATCCCGGACACGCTGCGCGCTAGGGTTCCGGATAAGCTGCGTGCTGCGGCCTGAGATGGGCTGCGGGCGGGCGTGCCGGCGGCCGACCAGCTCCGCGCAGGAGTGGCAGAGGGGCTGCGGGTCAGGGGCGGGCTGTCAGAGGGGTTGTAGATGGAGTTCTCCGACAGGCTGAAAGCGGAGACGCGGGCCGGGCTCTGCGCCGGGGTGGATGCGGAGCTGCGGTTGAGGATTGTGTTGGGAGCCGGAGGCGGAGGGCTTGACACCGCGCTGCCGATTGGCTCTACAGAATCTGCACACCAAAGGCCGCTCTTCCCATTCAGCATCCCCCCACGATTCGAGGGCCGAGCGCCACGAGTGCGCTGCGCTTCAAGCGAATGCGCAGGCAGAATCAGGCAGCGCACTACCAATTCCATCGGCTCCATTAGGGTAGCGGCATGGCCCAAGGGCGCCCACACAGGGCAGCGACAAGATCCCTACGAACGTGCAACCGGCAGTGACGCGACGCCCCGGCACACAAAACTCACAGGAAGTCTTGTTGACTTCTCTGCACACGCAGCGGGAAACAACGGGCACCCCTCGATCCCTGGGTCAGAACAACGGGATCAGTGGGGAATGAACCTGAAGGGTTCGGAGGAGGTGCAGCCGGCACGTGGGCGGAGTCAAAGAGGAGGAACTGGTCTTGGAGGTTACGCCGCACACCATGCGCAGAGGTCTGGCCCGGGTACAGTCCCTCCGTCGCGGAGTCTTGCCCGCATGACGCGCACGGCGTCGCAGCAGGGTCTATGCGAAGGTTGCGTGAGGAGGAGGAGGTGAAGTACAGGCTTGTGGGAGGGGACTTGTTGGGGCTCGGGTCAGCCAGGTGTGCAGCAACCACAGGCCGGGGAGTGGGGGTGTGCAGCAACCGACAGGCCGGGAGGGGAGGGCAGGGTGTGCAGCAACCGACAGGGCCGGGGGAGGGGAGGGCAGGGTGTGCAGCAACCGACAGGGCCGGGGAGGGGGGAGGTGTGCAGCAACCGACAGGGCCGGGAGGGGAGGCAGGGTGTGCAGCAACCCATGGGGCCGGGGAGAGGGTGGCGGGGGGAGTTTGGGCAGGGACTGGGCCAGGGTGTGCAGCAACCAGCTGGGAGTGGGGGCAAGGAAGGGGGCAGGGGCACGGTCCAGGGCAGGCGCTGGAAAAAATGCGGGAGTGAAGGGCTTGCTGTCCGCGGATTCCGTGTGAGGCGGGGGTGGCTTGCCCGGGTGTCTGGCTGGAACTGGCTGATCAACCTCGGTCGGGTCTCTGCACCCAGACAGTACGAGCAGGCACCCAGCAGGGCCTCGGGGTTAGCCTCTCATGACGGGGTAGGTGTTGACTGCCCACTGCCCGGGTGGTCGTCAGAGCTGCAAGATTTTGCAGCGAGGCACCCAGCGGGATGAGGAGCCGGAGATACGATTTCTCCTCGTGGGGGGGTGCCACGAGACCAAGAGTGAGCGAGCGGAGTGCAGGCCTATCACGATATACCTGAACACCCTCAAGCCCCAGGAGACCGGTGGGAGCATAATCGAGGCAGCAGCGGTGGCGGGTGGGCAGGCGGGGATGGTACACCTGCTGGGCGGCACCCTGAAGCCTTCACTGGGCACGTCAGTTTGATCTGCAGGCGGAGGTTCACGGGCCGTGGACACCAAACGAGCTGAGGAGGCACCGGTACCAGCCAGCAAACGGCCGAGTGGATGAGAAGGCACTGGTGCAGCTATCGGCATGCCTGACGGAACCACGGTGCAGCTTTTATTGGTATAAAATGTCAACGGCGCACTTCTGTGTGCGCGACCGATGAGGTTACTCGGCGCCCGCCGTATCAAACAGCTCGTCGCTCAACACTGTAGCTGCGTGCTGCACAATCAATATCTCCCATGTGATAGGAAGCCTGGCCCGAACACCACTGAACTCTAAGTCACGGTCCGATGACTGGAAGCCACTCAACACCAGATAAATGCAGGAGATAAGCGTGTAAGGTCAACCGAATACGTTGACGGAGGATCGCTTGGACGGTCTCACGGTAGAAGAGTTGGCAAAGTAAACGTGCAGAGGGCACGGGTGGGTGCGTTGGCTGGGCGAACAAAGTGAACGCAGACCCGCGTGAGTAAGCGCAGACCCGTATGAGAACCATTTCGGGCGATGGCAAGAATGTTGTTGTTATGGCAGAAGGGTCAGCTTCAGAAGGCGGATACGAACACTCTTTGATCTTTTCCATTGTGGCACTACGATCAGCCCTTGAGGCTGAGGTGGCAAGAGCGTCAGACTTTGAACCCTGGTGGATATTGCGAGCTGTAGGCGTCTTTACTGTCGTAACAAGTATGATGAGGGAGCCTCAGAAGGTAGTGGCCGAGTTTTGTCACAGCTCACAACGTGGGTTGTGGGCTAGGCCCGACATGTTACGTGGAACGTTGCCGTTCGACGGGCAAAGCCTCCTCTTTTCGAGTGTTGAAGGGATCTCTTCATATAGTGTGTTGTACTGCTTGCAATCTGATATATAAGCCTGTATTGCGTTCAAAAGTTCAAGGTGGACGTCAAAGCAGGTTCCGGAACTTTCTACGGACAAAATATAGTTTTCTTAGAGGGCTTAGGAGGACCAGTTCTTTACGGAGGTACAGTGACATGAGTGATATAAAGCTCACTTCGTCGTACATCGTATTCGTATGCAGGGATGTGCGGCGAGGGTGTTTTTAGTTGCGCACCCGTGATATAGATGCTGCAGAAAGCGGCGACATAGCTCAAAAGATAAATAGCGGCCCGTCCAACCTGAAAGATAAATGGTCTGAAGGGCTTGTATGCACTTCTTTACTTTGTACGAAAAACCGTTATCGAAGGATGAAAGTCGCTCCTGCACCCGGTGTTTTCAGTGAGGCGTGGTGCAAGATAAGGAATCCTCCCTTGATGGATTTTGCACATGTCGACACGAGTTCCACATCTATCGAAATATGATAGATATGATAGATGTGATAGAAGTCACAAGAGTTGATTCCTCCTGAAATCAACCCTCACGGCTTCTGGACGTGTTTCATATCATAATTAACGTGTGCACAACTACCAGATAAGCTCTATGTTTTGATCCCGCTGTTGTTTAAAAACTTACTCGACCCAATATGAGATTCTTCATAGGCCGACCGGATCTCGTTTCAGTTCGATTCCATATATGCGGGGACACTTTTATTATTGGCTCCACTCCATTGCATGTTTATTGCATGGTCTATTGCATATCGCTCCAATGATAACCATCAATTGGAACAATTACACGACATCAGCTTCAGGCACAGAAACAGTCGAGTCGGAGAGGCAGTAACACGAATAGGTTTAAGGTGATAACCAAAACTTCAAACGATTTTTGCGCTTGCTGCGAAAAAGAGAGCGAACGAGATCCGATCACACCCGACCGAGCGACAGCGACAAGCGCGACGGTGCGGTGCGCGGTGGGACACTACAGTAGAGCTGCACAACTTTTAAAAACTGGTCCATTCATTTTTAACAGGGGTAATTTCCCGAATCCGACAGTCCATATCAAAAAGCCGACATCCTAGAGATCAAAATACGATATGGGACAGGGTGACTTAAATTAATTTACCCCGGGGAGCCAATTCGCCCCCGGCTACCATACAGGGTCAAGGGCAGTCCCTATCCTAAAAGTTCCCCCTGCTAGCACATACATGGAGAATCCGACTAATCTAACTCTACAGCAGCCGCCATGACAACCAATCCTCTCCCACTGGTCGAGACGATGGGACAGGGTGACACGGGCGCTGGGAACTTGACAAGAGGTATAGTAGATGTCAGCAGTGTCGATATTTAGCATCCTCGTGGAGAGACAGACTTTCGCCCCCCCCATAAACTGGGGGTGATTGTCTCTTCCTGTGTCACCCCTCGCCCTGTGGTGTCACTTGCATCTTGCCAGCCGACCGATAATAAAACACCTAAGTTATTATCTCATCTCTTTGACTGTGAAAACCGTTAGCATCACTGCACAGCTTTCATCGCCTGCGTGCATATATATATATTCACTATATATATATTTCACACTTTCTTTCAGGTTATGGCTTACCACTAGCTTGTCGGGGTCATGACCGATGACATGGTATGACAGGTATGACATGTATGACACATATGTCATCGGTCATGACCCTGACAATGGCACTTGGCATCCTGTCTACAGTAGTCTCTCGGATATAAGAATGTCGGAGAATCAAGGTCGGCCCATATATTCTTAACACGATTTCCATATCTAAGCACATCATCCCCATATACAAGTACATAACACATTTCAAAAAGTTCCGCTCCGAGTTTCTTATAATAGGATATTCTTATATTTGAGAGACTACTGTAGCACACAACAAAGCAAAAAGGACAAAAATCAACAATCCGGGACACAGAACCTGGATCAAATGGGCACACATTAAAACCAAAACAAGACTACAGTATAAAATGAAACCTCACCAAAATGCACGATTCAAGGTAATGAAGGATGCATCAGGAAGAACCTTCACAACACAAAGGAGGGGCAGACGGTCCAAACATGACCCGAATACACACATGCATATACCTGCGAGGAAAGAGCTAATGAAGACACTAGCAGAAAGGAAACAACACCCAAACATCCACACAGAAGCAAACAAACCCAGCAACCATGGACAAAAGGGGAATCCCAGTCAACTGGAATTAAGCACAACAACATCACCTATTAAGATGTTAGATGCCATACACACTGGAAGCAATATGACTGAAGTGCCATTTACTAGGAAAGAGGTCATGAGGGGAAAAGGGGGACAGCCCGCTGAGTCATCAACCTTAAACAATAACAGACTTGAAGCAGAAACAGGATACAACGGAGAAGGGATTGATTCTGAACAGCTAGATGAGGCCCTCAGGCTACAGGACAAAAGCTCGATCCCCCCCATAGGCTACGATGAGCTCCTTTCAAAACTGGAAACTGGAGAACCAAGCTTCTTACACCTCATCAGGAAAGCATTGGGCAAACATCTGAGGACTCACTTCGGGGTGAGCAATGGTGAACATTGGAGACTCATAACACTCCGAATTACAAACGAACAACATATAGAAGCCTACATCTATGACTCCCTTGGAGTAATGACAACAACCGAAACACAAAGCAAACTTGAAGGGGCACTCTCTTCTTGGTTGAAAACCCATCACAAAACCATGAAAGGGAAAAGTTGGAATGTAGAGGTATCAACGTTCAGACAACAACTGGATAATCACACCTGTGGGATCTGGGTTATCAGAACAGCGGAGAAATGGAGGCAATGGTGTGACAGGAGCGAGCACTTACCATTCTTCACCTATCTAAAAGAAGGAAACATTGAAGGGGAGCACCACAGCTCTGAGGCTACATTACACATCCAGGACCTAAAAGAAGTAATTCAAGATAGGATTACCCAACCTAAGGATGAAAGAGGGAGCATCAACAGCGACACTACAAAATACAACCCTGTATACAGCAGGAAAGGAGTCATCTCCATAGCCAACATTGAGACACTGTGTTTCAAGCTGAAGCTAGACTTCACTTGTACCAACAACAAGCACACCCTTCATGAAATGATAAACGGGAGCCAAAAGGAATACGACAATAACACCAACAAACTTCCTCAGACAAAACACCACAACACCTATATTCTTCATCAAAGTCAGGAGTGGACATTGGCAATACACTTGAAACATAAGAACACTGTCCTCTTAATCAAACCCTTCACAAAAATGGAAAAGGAAAGTCATGACAACAAGACACCAGTATATAAACACTTAGGTCTCAGATGTGAGATCGATGCTCATAACAAAGGCCTTCTTGTCTTCCACACAGCAGTCAAAATCCAGGAAATCCTCCAAAATCTCAGATATGCAGGAGAGCATCAGCTAGAAAGAGACATCATAAACAGCATGATCACCTCCAACATCAAGTACAACCATGGCTTCGGGAAATTCACCAGAAATGAGAAGCTAAACAACAGGGGAGCGGTAGCCATAATTAGGGAGCAACTCAGATATGAGAATATAACCCCTGAGGAAATAGCGCAAAACAGAGAATTCCGGGGAAAACAAGTGGTGGTTGGAGGCATAAGAACAGGAAAAGCAATGGCTTCCAATGCTCAGAGTAAAAGGAACACCCCCAAAACCACAGGCCTAAGGCACCAGGCAGGGAAAAAACTGAGGAGGAAGGTTCAAAATTGTGAGCGGACGGAAAACATCTTTTTCCACAAAAACCTATACGGAATGGATGGAAGATGCATTAAGCAAAAGGCTAAGCATTCACGGAATGAGGCGGAAAACATGCGGCTGCAGGAATTACAAAGAGCCCAAGGGAGAAAGGAACATGTTATAGTAATGGGAATGAATATGAGAGGCCTGAGACACACAAAGGAGGACCAAGATAGTATGATAAAGCTAGAGACCATCTGCAACCTGGTGCTGGACAGAAAAGCGCACATCATAGGTGTCTCTGAGACCAAGATCTCAAACACAAGTATGCCAATGGTTAAGACGTTGATGCTCCAGAAAGGTCTAAACTTTAGAATTTCACACACAGATGAAAGGGCTAGTATAGGGTCCCTCATGGTATGGAACCCCAAGGATATCCCGCTGACACCCAATGCAACCTATGTGGACGGGGTACAAAAAAGGTCAGTTATGATTCGGTTTACAGGCACAATGAAAGGGTTTCTCATTTTCGGTGGCAAGCGGGTACATGTACGATGCCAGCCTCAAAGAGGAACAAGAGGACTTCTACAAAACCCTTAAGGATTGGGCAGCCAAGTCAGGAGACAACATAAACAAGGCGCACATAGAAATAGGAGACAAGAACTGCACACTGACCCAAAGCCAAAGGATAACAAAAGGTCAGCAGATGTCATATAAAGACCACCAGACAAAGAACAAACACCTCTTAAGTTACTTCAATGATGACAGGACAACATTAACAGAACTTATCACACATATGCACCCAGAATGCAATGAGATATTCACAAGGGTTGTGAACAACAGTTCAAAAGCAAAACTCACTCATATAATGGCAAACAAAGGAATGGAAGATAGAACAGCTGCTGCTGGCTGGCTCGAAATGAACCCATACATAGTTTCAGACCACGGAATAGTTTGGGCTCAGATTGACATCAGAGGAGAGCAGATACACCTCGAAAAACAGAAACATACCTCTACGGAGGAACCACGCCTGAGCGGAGCAAACGACACCACCCATGACAAGTACCCTGGCTTCCCAGTAAGACTGGAGCACACACAGACAGTAAGAGGCTTTAAAAAGCTTACAAAGGCTGCGGTTGCCAGAATACTGGAAAAAAATGGATACACCATAAAGCATTTAGCAAATGCAAGCATTGAACAAAACAATGCAACACAAGTAATAAACACTGTCTTAGGTGACTAAACAGACTACAATATGAAAAAGGAGGATATTTACGGAGACAACCTAAAGGAAACCCCAAGCACATGGAAGGGGAAGCTGACGAGCACAAAAGGTAGCATAAAGTGGCATAACAAGACCAAAGAATGGTGGATACATATGGACTCACCTTGGAATTCTGCACACATCCGGTCTAGGGGCATTGGCATGCCAGAGGGCGTGACACAGCATGGTTACACAAAAATTGGTAATCTTTGGAGCTTGAAATTCCCAATCAAGTATGGGAAAAAAGATGTCCTGAAATACCTCAAAAACACACTTTCACTTGGGAAATACTGAAGTCTTAAAACTCGAAGGACCCAAGCAAGGAGCATGAAGAAGGGCACATATGGGACATCTGCATGAATCAGAGCCTGCAAGCAGAGCACTGGAGTCATTGCGGCAAACCCCTAGCAGCCCTTGACAAAAACAAAACATACAACTTCAAATATGCCACCGGGTGGAAAGCCTACACAGAAAGACTACAAAAACTAGTAAACACAAAGCAAGAACTGGAGGGCAGTAAAGAGAATATAGATAGCTGTAGTTCCCGTGAAGAAGATACGGACCACACTTGGGACTTCATCCATGAATCAGCAAACAAAGCGGCGTGTGCTGCATTTGGAACGAGGGGAAAAAAGATGCACAAAAGGCCGGTCCCATCAGCCACATCAAACTATCTATACAAATGGCTTCAGTCATTGAGAAAAGCACACCGAATGCTGGGAGCGGTAGAAAAGGAAAAGGACCTTGAAGCAACAGAATGCCTCATCAGCACCATACCTTGCGACAGTCTTCGTAGGAAGCCACAGGAAACGGCCGAGGCATGGAGTAACAGACTTGAGGCGAGCCTGCCAAACAGTACAACAAGGATCAACACAGGAGAAGGTCCGGGAGCCGAGATATACTTAGCATATGTTGAAAATAGACTCAAAGACCTTTTCAGAGCAAGGTGCAACAACTCATGTGCAGCGGATAACAGTGAATTTAGCTCCCCGAGTGCATCAGAAGATGAGGAACAGGGCACGCGTGACAGAGCAGATCATAGGGTTAGCTTTGATTTTGCAAGTGACGGATCGCTCTACAAAAGCTCATCTTTTGCAAGTTGCGGAGCAGCATACATGAGATTTGAGGAGGGAGACTCAACACCAATCATGAGCAAACATAACATACCAAGGGAGACGCCTATTACCTCACCTACAGCAGGAATCATAGATAACATCCATAAACCTAGCTCTACCACCGCAGAAATTTTGGGTCTCAGAAAGCTACTCCAAGATAGGAAGCATGAAATTCTGAACACCTTGGTTCCCCTTACCCATGTAATTGACTCTATGACAACTATCAATGCTGTAAACCGTGACCCTGGAACCCTAAATGTCAGGGACCTTATGCAAGAGCCAAACAGAAGGGACTTGGTAGCCATTAGACTGATTTTGGAAGAATTAGGATTTTACAACACAACAGGACAAGCGAAACTCCTGATTAAATGGATCAGAGGGCACAATAACGATAGGCTCCATGACAAAGTAGATAGAACGGCCAAAAGAGCGGCATTTAGACACGACACAGCGGAAGACAGCTTAGATTCGATGAAGACGGAGATTTAGATTTTTCCCTCCTCTTTCATGAACAATCCATAACAGGAGGCATCAGGAACCATATTAGGAGGCTCCAAAGATTGAGCCATCACAAAAAATGGAAAGACATGAATGGACAAGGCAGGGCACTCAGACTATTGGAGGAGAATCACGTGAAACCAATCAAGGATATATCAAAAATTGCATCCAAGTATTTCACGGCCTATAGGTGCAGAGAACTCACGGGCCTACAAGCATCCCCTCATAGAGCACACAGGATGGGAATGGGAGAAGCCCGACCTGCCAGAAATGCAGCACACGACAGCACCGTGCACCTATAAACATATCCAACTGAACTGCCCAGGAGAAGGAAATGAACTACACCAGCTAAGGGAAAACCAACAGGAGGAAATAAAAGAGACTATCAAAAAAGCCACTGCAGGAGACCCGAGATTGATAATAGAAGGCAGAAACACACGGGGTGGCACCACCAGAGCCGCCGAAATTTTCCCCTTAGCAGAAATAGACAAGGACCTAACAGCCTCCAGACCGCTTGCTGCCCTTCCAGAGGCTAGCATGTACAGACTATCAAATACCAGGAAAGGTACTGTAGCAGTAGCCGCTGCACCCATCGGCATAAACAACGATGGGTGTCACAACTTCCAAGACCTACAGTACATCAAAAAGAAAGAATTCTGGAAGTTAGTTGAGTGGCATAGGCTGACAGCTGATACACCCCAGACATCGATCAGTAATTACACACAACGGGCCAATGATATCCACTCAGCACTTATAGCATGTAATACTGAGTCGGGTGACCCGAAGAATTGTTATGCAATAAGAAGAGATTCATTAGACATCATCATAGATGAGAGAGGCTTAGGAAAGGACGGATGTGAGCTTTTCTGTAACCCTGTAAACTCACACCCAGGAATCAAATCAAGGAGGTGCATTCCCACGGCAACAATGAAAGAGGCGCTGAGACCCTTTTGCCACAAAGGAAAAATAGGGTGGGATGGACTTGCAAGAGATGCATATATCAACAGTGTCACTGGAAAAGGGAAAAAGGTCTATGGAAACCCACCCTTTGATGGTGGGGTTCTAAGGGAAGCATCTGCTGTCATGCAGACATTGTCCCGTGGCTTAGAGGCGGCCAGGACTTCGGAGGGATTCGAGGGAATCTGGATCCTGCCATTATCTCCAAAGAACCTCAAAAAGTGGACAGGAAAAGGTTTTAAGTTAATCTTCAAATACCCAAGGGGGACCATACCGTTCATCCCACATGATTACTGGTCAGGTAAAGGACCCTACACAATGCCAGGGGAGGGATGTTACAAAGATAAGTACTCAGATGTAGTCATAATGTCCATAGATAGTGAGAGCATGGGATGCCCTGTCAGTAAGAAACTTGATAATGAAAAACTGCAATACAAGCTGCTTCAATGGTTCATAAATGTAGTCCCGCATAAAAAGATTACCCCCAAATTGCTCAAAGAAACGGGCCTGCACCCGGATATGATTGAGCAAGCCCTTAGTGAGAGAGACTGTCTGTTGCCACCCCGATTATGCCCGTGGGTTGGGGGCAGGAATAATGTGGAGCAACGAAGCCAGTACCCTGGAGCACACTTGGATGGCGAGCACAGGAATGCAGGAGGAACCCCCTTCCTTAATGCGGTGGAGTGGCCGGAGGAACTTGCTCTCATGGGATACTTACCAGAAGGCTTTGGCAAGGTGCTTAAAGGGATCGGGGTTCCACACCGTGGGGTGAAGACACTTTTGAAAAAACTGTCCAGGATGTGTAGGCGTCATGCAAGGGAAAGATGCATATTACATGAAACGGGAGCCCTACCTGAGAGTGGCATTGTAGAAGAGGCACCCAACATTCAGGAACTTTGCACGGAAAATAGGAAAGTAACCGATGTGGTAAAGGCAGCAGGGGAAATGCTAGGCAGCTATGTGAACCCCCACCCTCCCCCCAGCCCCCACGGGGTTGGGGCCCCTTAGGGCCCCGGCCCTAAGGGGGCACCACCGGCCCAGGGGCCGGAGCACCCCTGGGCTTTTCTCACTTCATCACCACCACCGCCCACTCCGCCTCCATCTCCATCGTGCATCAGCTCCACGACCTGCTGATGTTTTTTCCGACGCTGGTGGCAGACACGCTCACATTAGTGCCTTGTCACCCATGCTTCCATGCTCTGTGGAATGCTTCCTGCCTTTGCAGACTGTCATGTATGAGGGGAACAGACTCGAGTAGATCGTTCCGAAGGCGTTGTCTTACTTATCGACGTAAATGTTTTATTATTATTACTGGGTTGACAATGCGCACGTTGGCCAACTTGTCGGCCGACGTGTCATTGTCAACCCAGGCAACGACTGACATCTAAAGTTGGCTAACGATGCGCATTGTCCAGCAGAACCCAGGGCCCGACCATCTAACTTGTCTTCCGTTGATCCCCTACTGACTTTCAGATCGACAGTTCATTAGCTATCCACATACCAAGGGACTCCACAAAATTGTCAACCCTTGCCTCAACATTGTCCACCCTTGCCCTTTATCGTCGTCCATTTACTCAAATTACTTTGAACTCTACCGTCGATCCCCAGCCTGTTTTCCGCTTCTCGAATGACTTGATATGCGGAAGGTATAAATCGTTTACGCAAGATTTACCTACGATATAAACAAGTATTTCACGTTTCCCCATCCAAGGTACAAATTGTCGCTCGCTCGTCATCGACAAGATTCGGGTACATATAGCCAGGAAAGGCATACCACCCACGCGTGGGTGGGGGCGGTACGAAACGCGGAACAGTGGTTAGCCGGATAGATGGCCGCTGTCTCGGGCCGCGTGACGCGCAGCTGCCCCACCAGGCACGCCATACTCATGGTGCCCATGGGTGGCGC
>LGRX02023861.1:0-13783 GCA_001247695.2 Cymbomonas tetramitiformis | reverse complement strand
TCAAGCATGCCAACCACTACGAGACCCAGGCCCGCGAGACGCTGGACAAGCGCTGGACGGCCGACCTGATAAAACACAAGGAATCGTCCGAGGCGCTTCAGGCTGCCTTTAAAGCCACCTGGAAGAAGGTATCTTCAGTGCAAAGGCGTGGCGTTCCAAGAGCATGGCGGAACCACCGGCGCCTGCGCGTGTACAGGGCAACAAGCACATGAGCAAAATCTGCCCCGTCGGACGGAAGGCCCACCTTGTGCGCACCGGGATGTCCGCTCGGGACCAGAAGAAGCTCCACGTGAATCAGAATACACAGGCGGGGGAGTTCCTGCTGGAGGACTTCTCGCATGCGGACTACGGGGAAATATACCCTGCGGATGTTGATGACTTACATGGCACAGTGCGCGACCTGGAGATCTTCGTTGGCATGGATTGCTTCGAGCATGACACGCCAGCAGCGTGGCGCGCGCTGGGGCACCCCCCCGTGATGCGGTGCCATTGCATCGGTGTGAAAGCGTGGGAAGACCGACCGGAGGATCCCGTCGGAGCCTTCGATTACTCTGTTTTCCACGACGACTTCTCCGTGCGAGACTTTTGACTGGGACGAGCTGGTGCAAATGAATCTGGTTCGCGTCCCAGAGCTATACGTCACGGAGGACTACCGAGTGTGGTGGAAAAATCGCTCCGGTGACAACCGAGGACTTACAACCGATGAGTACCGAGGCGGTTTTGGGGACGCGCGGCCGAAGCATCTGCGCACCACGACGTTCTGGGAACGGGTGTAGTGTTGATAAATCGCCGAGACGTAGTACGGAAATAGCGGACCCCGACCACTCATAGAACCCACACGACAGTCGTGTGAGAACAGACGTGGGGCACATGCAATACGCACTAGGGAGTGCGCTAGGGAAGGGCGTGGCGCAGCCCCTTAGACTTCGTAAACATGCAAATATTTTTAATATTGAGAACCCGCGGAGTACATGCTCCATCTGCCTGTCGCAACTTGCCTCACGGGTTGAAAGCTTCCCTCGCCGACATGATTGCTGCGTGTGCGCCTTTCGTCCTCCTGTTGGCCAAGTGTTCACGGGGTGGGGATGAGCGGGGGGAGGCAGCGCGTGCAACCTTTGTTTGGCAACAACCATGGTGGAATACTAACGATCGTCGTATTTTTGCAGGATCTTTATACAACGTACGGCCTTAGCCTATCTGACGTCATGGACATTGCATCGGAGTCCAAGCGCACCCGCAATAGTCTACGATCAGTCCTACGTCGACGAGACGGAGCGCTCCCTGCAGATGGAGGGCCATGCCTTCCGGCGGAGCATGACCGCGTCACCAAGGTGGCGAAGACAATAACAGCGGCAAGTGGCAATGTTACTTGGAGATGGCGTGTGACGAAGCTACCTACGTGGCCGGCCAGTATTGGGGCCATGCGCATGCCTGGGGAACTGTACGGCCCCGACGAGCAATTAACGGAGAACCAGACCTCACATGACAGCGCGGTACCAGAGAATATGTCGTTCGACCTAGAGGAGGTGCCTGACCTTCTTAAAGCAAGTGCCGATGGCTTCTCAGACGAGGAGGGACCTGACGACGCGGAGACCGCCCAGCTATTGGGGCAGCTACGTCTGGAAAGTGATGCCACCGAGTATAACGAAAACATATTTGTCCAGGTACGTACGACAGCAACATTCTTGTGTGCTAAGTGTATTGCCAGCCCACAACGGGTGTATAAAGAACTAACAATGCGGTATGGGGTTCGTACGCACGGTTTGATAAAGCAGGCCTTCCATGCCCACGGTTGCGACCAGGCGTGGCCAACAGACTACGACATGTGGGACGAGCGCACGGCCACGGAGGCAGGTCTCATGGATGAACTCTTGCGCACGGCCGAGGAAGAGCAGGACGTGGACATGCCTCCGCCGGAGAACCTGCAATGGGACATCCGCCCAGGTGAACCGCTGTTTATTGACAATCCGGATAATGATATAACCGTTGGTGAGGCGGTCTACTACTTCATGCAGTTGCGAATGGACCAAGGCTGGTCACGGCCAGCTTTTGACAGATTTCTGAAGGTCCTGCTCATGCTGATGGGTGGGCCTACCCGATGTCGCTTGCCAAGCACCCTATATAGGATGCGGACTTACATGCAAGTAGAAGATCACATGGCATATGCGGTTCATGTATGCCCGCGGTGGTGCCGACATTTCCCCCGAGAGTCAGATCCGAGGAAATGGGACCCAATGGAGGAGTGCGGTGTGGTGCTGGAGAAAGACGAAGCGGGTATCGTTGTCAAGCGCTGCAAGGAAAGACGGTTTGAGGTTGTGAAAACCGCGGACGGGGAGAAGTTGCGCCCGAAGGAGTGGTTCTATTATTTCCCGATCGAGGATACCATCCGAAGATGGATGGAATGCCCAGAGTTTTGCAAGGCCCGTGCCCGCCGAGACGCGCGCTTACAGTGTGACTTCTGGACATCGGAACTGGCGAGAACCATAAACCGCCACGCGTCCGTTAAGGGCGCTCTCTTACAGGACGCTCCTAGGATCGAAACCCCCGTTGGAGGTGATCCTTATGTGGAATACGCCGAGCACCACGTGATGGTGATTTCCCCCGGGGCGGATGATTGTCAAGTGTTCAACTCAGATGTTGGGTCGGTGACCCCCCTCCCACCATCTTGCACACCCCATATATACACAAGCATGTCGTGCAACCAGCCGCCGCGGATGCAGCTGGCTGAGCGCGTGCGCGGGGATGTGGAGTGCAGGTCTTACTCCATGGGTGTCGGGGTGGTCAAAAGCGAAGACCTTCATTACTCGGTACGTATGATGGTGGATCTGGATGGCGGAGTGGCTACAGGTTATTCCAGGTAGCTTGTGGCTTGTGGCATTATTAGCTTATTATGGTGGCAGTAGCAAGGTTGCAAGGGGAGAGGGGAAGGAAAAGAGAGGGGAAGGAAAAGAGAGGGGAAGGGAAAGTGCGAGGAAGCGCGCCTCGTAAATGTGTGGCATGTGGGGCATAAGGTGAGTTCCCAAGCACAAGGTGAAAGCTACTAAAGATGAAGAATGAATAGTATCGGGCACCTCGGAATCAAACCGAGATCTCCAAGCCAAAAGGCTCGGCGCTCTTGTTGAGCTAGTGCCTCAAAGTCTTTTCTCTCTCTCTCTCTCTTGATGCCATGCAAAAGAAATACAAAGAAGTACAACGAAATACAAAGAACGAAGGCTTACCATAGCTATGTGACACCTCGGACTTTAACCGAGACCTCCAAACCAAGGTTTGGCGCTCTGATTGAGCTAGTGTCACCAATTCTGGCGTGGCTGCAGAATTTGTCCTCTACTACACGTCCGTTGTTGTATTTCGTTGTACTTCTTTGTATTTCTTTTGCATGGCATCAAGAGAGAGAGAGAGATAGAAAAGACTTTGAGGCACTAGCTCAACAAGAGCGCCGAGCCTTTTGGTTTGGAGATCTCGGTTTGATTCCGAGGTGCCCGATACTATTCATTCTTCATCTTTATTAGCTTTCACCTTGTGCTTGGGAACTCACCTTATGCCCCACATGCCACACATTGTGGCATCTCGGACTTTATTTCACCGAGATCTCCAAACCAAGGGTTTGGCGCTCTGTTTTAGGTAACGCCACTTGCACTCTGCAGGAATCTGAAGCCAAATGCTATCGCATATCTTTGAGGAATGGAAGGTGGAATGGGGGTGGCACGAATGCAGATGAGGCACCGTGACAAGTTTCACAAGTACCTATGGATGACAAAAGGGCCACGGCAGAAGATTGTTAATCCGTTGGTGGTATGGGGGCTCTTCGAAGACGAGATGCTCAGCCTGAGCAAGGGTCAGACGGTTGACGGAGCAGCTTTTGTGGTGCACGATGCGTTC
The DNA here is from genome assembly GCA_001247695.2 of Cymbomonas tetramitiformis. NCBI lineage: Eukaryota > Viridiplantae > Chlorophyta > Pyramimonadophyceae > Pyramimonadales > Pyramimonadaceae > Cymbomonas > Cymbomonas tetramitiformis. The sequence goes on along the minus strand of LGRX02023861.1, from coordinate 9,904 downwards.
CTCAAGAAATCTTACCAGCTGACCGTGATCCTGGGAATGGTGTATGCCGACTCCGTTATGCGGATAACGATGGGCAGGTTCATGGGAATTAGCAGTTACCGCGCCGATCCGTACAGTCTGTTTGAGGGAACTGTTGGTCCGGGGGGGCGAGGGATGTATTTCCGGGGCTATTTCAAGGAAGTGGAGCAGCAAGGATGGACCAACTCTAAAGGGTCAAAGAAGGTGTGGGCGGACGATGCCGATGCAATGATCACTAAGCAGATGCACGCCTCGATGGTGGCGAGCACAGAATCGGGCGCCGAACCAGCACACGCCACAGGGAGACACGGACGAGGTGCCTTGGAGCGCATTCCGTACTTTGACCCGATGCACGCATATGCCCACCCATTCGCACATTGTGTGTTGTACGGGAATGTAAAGAGGTGCCTCAAGCTCTGGTTTGGCAAGCTGAGCAACAACACGCACCCTAGGCTGGTTCTGCCGAAAGCGATTGTTGATGAGATCCAAAGCCGGGCAGCCCTCATCCAACCGCCTCACGACATAGGCCGCCCGTACCATTGCGTGGTGAAGTACTTGGGTGCGTACACGTTCAGTCTTCCCTGCTCATTATTTCAGAAAGAGGCTCAAACGCACTGATGATAGCAGCGTTTGGCGCTCTGTTTGAGCTAATGCCACGAACGAATTGCAACCTGACGAAAACTGTCGCCAAAAAGATAGGGTTGCCAAGTGTGCCTCCATCGAAAAGAAGAAAAGATGGAGGCACGCTTGGCAACCCTATCTTTTTGGCGACAGTTTTTGTCAGGTTGCAATTCGTTCGTGGCATTAGCTCAAACAGAGCGCCAAACGTTGTGCTTATCTGAAATGACTCGCGACATGTGCAGGGTACGTGAGGGTGCGGCTGTGCCTGACCTATCCATGAACAAGCGCAATGGTGTTTGTCGTTATGGGGAGTGCGTGTGCTGTTGTGTTAGTTTGTGTAAATCGTACCCGGGGAGGGGTGTTGGGGGGCAGGTATGTGGACCATGGAGGATTTCCTGAATTTCGTGGTATACTACTCACCTTGGTGTTTGGCGATCTGCTGGTCCATTGGAACATGGTCATGGAGGCTGCCTGACAACACCTGCGGCGGGCGGTGTTGCATTACACGCGAGGGATGGTAACAGCAGATAGCCCCCTCACGGAGACGGAGGTACGGCGGGCGCGGGAGGTGGCAAAGGAGCATTTGTGGGAGCACGCCGCGATCATGGAAGATAAGGGCCCGGCGAAGATGCTTACATTCAACATGCGTCTGGCGGTGGTGCACCTGTTCCGGCAAGAATACTATCTAGGGGATGTGGGTGCGGCCATGGAGTTTTGGGTGGAACGAGGTATTCAGCGGGCGAAAGGAATCGTGAAAGACTCTCACGTCAAGAACAAGCCTGTGGAGGCCATCATGAATGGGACGTGCGAGAAGCTCGCCCTGGAGGCATATGTAAGCTTGCATCCAACAATGCGCTCCCTACCGGAGTTAGCCAACGAGCTTTACCCCGGCCAAGCAGCGGTCTCGGTTGGGCTTGTGGACCCAGCCGCGGAGGCTAAGACATCTCCTTGCTATTTCATGGGTACCGGCAGGCGCGTAGCTCACGACGCACCCGTCCTCGCAAGCTGCTTAGCACAACTGCAGCATTTGGTTGGCATGCTGCACCCCCGGCAGCAGGGCGCACAGGCATTATGCACGTGCGATATCATTGTGTACTTGAGGATGTCCCTGAATCTGGAGGAATTCACGTCTTCCTTGTACACGAGGGCGGAGAAGCGAGTCTCCTACCACGTTTCCATCTCGGACACTGGCTTCGGGAACTTGCTCCCGACTGGGCTGGACTCCCTATCAGAATTCCCATATGCGAAGGTCCTTGCATACTACCTGGTGATAGACACCGAGAGCCAGCATACGGTGTGCCGTTTGGCCAGTTTGCGAGCGTACCGTCAGGTAGAAGATGCATATATGGAGAACCAAGGAATCGCTGTGCTCGCCAGAAATGATTACGTAGAGCTGCTACTGCCATGCGCGCTCATCGGAACGAAGGCATTATTCGTTGAAACAAAGAGTAAAGACACGGGCGACAACCTCTACCATGCGGTGCACCTGCTGCGTGAGATCCAAGGCATTCATTGATCCCCTTCCGCGCTTCGTTCAGGTAATAAGAATGTGAACTTTCCTGTGGTATCGTACGTGCCATTTTCTCGTAGGCTGCTCGAAAAAGTCACAAGCGGCAAGGGGTGTAAGTTACTGAGAATCTGGGGTGGGATGCGCAGCTTCCAGGCCTTCTCACAACTGCAACAGCGAGCAGTCCCCGACGTTCCCAACGGTGCTGCAGATCTATCTACGGCAGCAGAATCATTCGCCTGTCACTCTGCACGTGTATGTCACAAAGCCACGTGGGTTATACTACATAGATAGATAGATAGTTAACTGGAAGCTGGATGGAATGGGTTGCATCCCATAGTAGTGTACGTACCCAGCTGCTGACTGCTTGATTGAAGGGTTTTAGGGTTTTAGGGTTTAAACCCTAAATATGGAACCAGTCACAATGTTACATTTGTAAATATCTGTGCGATGGGAAGCATTGTCCTGCCTACACGTGTCTTCTTAACAGCCAATTACGTGCATGCATGTGTATACAATCTTTAAATATCCAGCATATAGCTTTCTTACACGTGTGCATATCTCCTACATTCCAGCCAATCACGTGCTTACATTTGGATAAGATTCTTAAGTTTTCTTAAGTTATCCTTGAGCCATGTGGACAATATCCTCCTACCAAGAAGCTTCCACGTACTTACATTTTCTTAAGTTCTCTTAAGTATAATTCTTAAGTATACTGTCGGCCAATAGCTAACTGTACCGATTTAAATATGCATAGTGTGGGTTTATATCGAAAACTTAAGAAAACTTAAGAAAAACTTAAGAAAACTTAAGAAAACTTAAGAAAGTACTTGCAGAAGTGTTTGCCGTGACCCCCAGCTTCTCAGCAGTCTCCGTAGCTAAAGCCTGCATGGCTGAGGTCGCATGCGGGAGGAGGTCCGGGTCGAGCAAGGTCCAATGGGCCTCCAACACCTACGCGTAAAACAAACAGTGCAAAAGTCAGACATAGTACGCATGTACCGAGCCTGTACTGCAAAGTAACACGAAGGGGGTACAAGTGTACTGGGTATGTACCTTTAAGGACACCCACCCATCGGGGAGGCCACCCTCCACCACCGCCTCCAGATGCTTGACCTTGGTGCCTTTCTCGTTGTCAAGCACCATGGCCGTCACCAGGGGGGTGTGGAGGAGTGGGCCGTGCGGCTTGTCCTCGGAGTACCAAACGGTGTCGTCGATGTCAACACCACCCCCCTCCCACCGCTTCTCCTCGGCCTCCACCTCCCACCGTGCACCGCATGCCATCAGGCAGACGATGTCCCCTATCTCCAAGGGGACCACATCCTGCTGGACATACGCATGTTTGGCTACTTGAGCTTCAGCTTGAGCTTCACCATCACCCTCCCCCTCCTCGCTCTCCTCGTCCGTCCCCTCAACCGCCGTCCCCTTCCCCTTCCCCTCCTCGACACCCTTCTCCTTGCCTGAAGATCGGGCTGGGTCAACCTCCTCTTCCTCCTCCTCCTCCTCGTGCCCCTCCAGTAAGTCCCTCAATATGAGGGACTTCAGCTCTGCTCAAGACACAAAAGCAATCAGTTGGCAAGCGGGTTGAATGCTACCTCTGACAACAGGTATATACCGGGTACACGTGTACCTAGACTGTACTACTCGACAGAGGTAGCATATGCATAAGGCAAACAAAGAAGCAAAAAACAAGAAATGGGATGCAATACCTTTGGAGGGGTACTCGGGGAGGGGTTCCTTCCCCATCTCCTTCAGGGCCGCCACGATCTCGGGGTTGGTGGGCCCGTGCTTGCCCTCGCACTCCACCACCACCTTCCACGTGGAGAAGGGGTGGTGGGCGATTTGGCACCTCCACCGATTGGAGGGTTTGTTGCGGGTCCACCTCCCCCAACGCGTGCGCCTTTTGAGGGCGGACGTCATCTGGGTGAGCTTGGTGCCGTGCCCCCCCCCAATGAGAGCCGCGGTCAACGGCATTTTCTTCCGACATGCGTCGACGAACAGGGCCTTTGCGGAAAGCTGGGATTTTATGGGCTTCCAGGGGTCGAGCTTTCCAGTGCTAATGAGATCGCCTGCGAAAGAAAGATGCTTACTAGTTAATAAAACAACGCGGATGTACCTACCTCTGACTGCAGGTACACGCTGGGTACACAGCAGGCACACGCCGTACGCCCTCCGGTGTGTGTAGGGTGCACGTGGACTTAGAGCGCACAACCTTGCAAAGACACATAAGGTACACGCGCACCCACGCAGTACAAAAAAAAGGAAGGAAGTTGCTAATTAATTAGCCATTTCTTACCGAAGATGAGCCTGCGCGTTTCGCAGGCGGAGCCCAATTCCGTCTCTTGAGCGCCGCTTAACACAGCGACGCCAAGTTCGGCCTTCTCGCCGCGCCTCACGTTCAACGTTTTTAAATTACTTTTTATTTTGGAGGTGTGGGCGATCGGCTCATCCCGATGCCCTTTTCGGGCGCCCTTCGCCACCTTCTTCCCCCGTTTTTTTCGAGGGGATTCCTCCTCGTCCTCCGTCTCCTCGTCCTCACTATCTGAAAAAACACGCCATTGCGGCGGCTTTGCTAAGGTACGTTTCGTACCTTTCCTTGGTGAATTTCTTTTGGTTGCCTTTGCACCAAGCCTTGAACTCGTGCTGATCCATGATTGCTTTGCTCTTTCCCATGTTTAGGCTGGCGCTGGTGCTGATTTTTACGGTGGTGTGCGTGGTATTGGATTTTAAGTTAACTTAGGTGGTAAGCGCCGCATCTCTTTCAAAATCCGTACTTGAAGCGTACACACGCACCACCCTCGCTGCGGACCGTGTCTTGGTCAACAGTTTCGTCGACACCTTCGTACCGAGTTCGTACCGCACGCATTTTTAAAATTCGAGTCCGTACCGTTCGAAAAATCCGACGATAGCAGTCTGGAGCTGTCGTAGCCGAGTGGTGGGGATGACCTGTTGCCCGGTCTTCGGGCCGTGAGGCGGCGGTTCAAACTCGCCGTGGGGCTGATGCGACATGAGCCGAACGACGTGTAGTGATCGGGCGCCAATAGCAGCTAATGACGCTGGCGTCTTTAATTAAGGTCCTTCAGACGCCATACCCTTTTTCGATTTGCAGTCTGGAGTTTCTATGGGGCCCAGATTTTTCCTGCCTTTGATCCACAGGTGGGAAATCGTTTTTCGCGATCACGGTGACACTGGCCCCGTCGAATTTCGTGCTTGTAAGTTTTTTTGACACCCCTTCCTCATCAGGTATCTTTCGTCCCGTTCGATTCGCTATCGAGCGGTGCAGCTTTTCTCTGAAAATTTTCGCGGGTTGGGGATCGCAGGCACGCAGGTCACGTACGTATCGATCGCGATCGCCATCGATTATTCCACCCCACCGCTCTACTCGGGCGGTCATCCTAATTGAGGTACGATTTTCTTTCTCTGTTCCTTTTTTTTTTTTGGTGCAACACGTTTGCCCATTTTTCGTGCAACTAAAATGTTTTTCGGGCTCGTCGTGCACTCGATTATTTTTTGCGCTCGTCGTGCGCTTTAAAATGAGGCCAACTTGTTTTTGGGGGGTTTGGTGACTTTTTTTGCGTTTTGGTGATGTTCGCTTGGGTACACGTGCGCCTGGGTTGTACCTGAAGCTGTCGGGAAAAGTGTAAATTGTACTCGCATGCACTTGCATATACCAAGCCTGAGTACATATGTTATTTCTGCACCCAACTTTGGCTTCATTCTTGTACTTGCTCGCGGCGGATTTTAGTAACGGGATGGTTCTTGTATACCCTAATTGTACCCAACATCCGCCGCGAGCAAGTACACAAAAGTACAAGAATGAAGCCAAAGTTGGGTGCAGAAATAACATATGTACCCATCCATTACGTTTGGGTACATGCAAGAACATTATTTGGGTACTGATAAGGTCCCAATGTACCAGAAACGTACGGTGATAGTACATATGCAGTACACATGTTTTCGTCCATGCGTACATGCCGGATACACGTGTACCTTTATCTTGTACCCAACGTGTACTTGCTCGCGGCGCGGCATGCGTACCCGGCATGTACCGGTCGCCGGGTACATGTCAAGTGCATGTGTCCGTGTATGTACCTTATGCCGCCTAATACATGTTCGGTACGTATGTACCCGCAATGTCTTCCCGTATGCAGATCCATGCGACATGGGCAGGAGCGTCGGGGACGCCCTCGGTATCTTCGCCCGGCCCCGGCGCATGCATGGCGACAACACGGTCGACAACGACCCGTTCACGACACCGACGATGTCGATGCAAGGTGCGTTCTTCCCTTCATAAAGTAATACGTGCATCCCGGGTACGCGTGCACCTTACCGTTCTTCAGTTGGTACATGGCCGGAATGACGTCGGTACATACGTACCGGACACTTACGCATGAAGGTGAAACGAAATATGCCGGAAATTCTTGCTTATGGTCACAATGTGCGCCGGAGGCCCTGCCACGAAAATTTTTATTTTGCATGGGCGCGTCGTGTGGGAATGCCTTAGTGGGAGAATGTGTCCGCATTCACCGTACACGCGCGGTACACATGTACCCACGTCGTACCATTGTGATTATTCCCGGGTGCATGTGTACCGGTAATGTACCGACTGACTGTGCTTCGCAGGAACGTGCGTGGCGAGCGTCGTGTACCTCAACAATCCGACCTAAACCACTGGGTCGTGGCGGGGGACCACGTGCACGTGGCCGCCGCCTTCACGTGGACGCGGCTTTATTACGATCAACCATATAGCCGATTATAATCAACCACGAAACTAATGAACATAAACTGAATTCCCATGGCATGTACGAACGACAGAAGAGGACGGCAGCAATGAACCGCTGCATATATATACTTAAACAAAAGAATACATGGTACACTGATAGCAATATTAGGATTACATTCCCACTCGGCAAGTTTGCACGACATTGCCACGATATGCAGGCGAACCCTACCGAAACCCTACCAATTAAAGACACAAATGACTTCACACAGCCCCATATACAGAGAGGGGCAGGAAAAAACTTTAGGGAATGGCTCAGGAGGGTAGGGAGACACGCTACACAAAGTATGAGGGCGAACTGCCGACACTCGACCACAAGCGAATTCCCAAAAATGCTCTACGTAAAAGTAAAAAAATTTGGAAAACACACCGAAACACCCCAAATGTTTTGCACAACTAGGGGACGACATACAAAAAATGAGGCCCGCCAAGGAAATGATATTATGGGCGTTACATATATGGATTTAGGGCAATGTAACGCTGTAACCATAAACTCGACAACAGCGAAAACACTACAGCGACACCCGAGATGGACAAGACAGGCCCAAAATAAGCACCCCAACCAACCAAATGACGCACTACCACCCACCCACTTAAAACGGAACTACTGTAGTACAAAGGCGAACCCTAAAATAACCCTAACAACGAGGGACGCAAATGCACGCGCACGGCACAACATGACGGGAAAGACGTTAGGAAACTTCAGGGAATGGCTCTGGAGAGCAAGGAGAAGGGACACACAAAATACTGGAGCAAACTACCAACATTCGACCACAAGCGAATTCCTAAAAATGCTCTACGTAAAAATTAAAAAAACGGAAATTGCGGGTGCACGTGTACCCACCATGTACCATAGGTCAGTACGTGTGCACCCGGTCGCAACCGTTTCCAGTGCTGGCCCGGTACACGTGTATTTAGCCTGCACCCGTAATGCAGTGCACGCGCGCGGTACATACGTCCCCGGCATTTTCGTAGTGCTTAGGCGCCATGTGTTGTTTGCGGACGGCGCACCTTCAGGTCAAAGGCGCACCGGGTACCGCCAAGTACAAGATGCACATCGACCTGGACCCCACCCCATGGTTGGGAAGACAATACACAGAGTATGAGCGCGCTCTATCTACTCGAAGGTTGCCCTCCTCGATGCCGCAAGTTCAATCGAGTGCAAGTGGGTACGATGAAGTTCCGGACCGCATCCATGGACAAAAAGTTCAAGACAGTGCAATGTTACTTCCGATCATTTTACGTCGAGAGGGTGAGGACGAAAGGTCGCGAGCGAACAAAGGAAAAGGCAAAAACAGACCGGTGAGTGCACAATCATGTACCACCAGTACCCGTACACCCTCGGTACATACACACCTAACATGGGAACGCGTGGGTGCATGTGTACCCGTCATGTCTTCATACTGGGTACGTCTTGGGTGCACATGTACCAGTGTGCAGTAGTGTGCGGGCCGAACATGCACGAGCCAAGCGGTGTGAGACTGATTTGATATCGATGTGATGGTGCATACGTGCTTGATGTCGGGAGGGGGTGATGCTTGTATTCCAGGTTTGGCCGGGTGGATGACATCTATCGAGTGGAGCTTGGAGGAAGCCCGTACGTGTTTGTCAAGGTTTCGTGGCTCAAGAAGCCAACTAAAGCTTCAACGGCCGCTTTGCGTGCGAGGCATTCCATCATAGGAGCGGAAAGTGTTTCAAAGTGCTTCTACGTATTGGACCCAGAGAATCCGGCCACTGAATTCGATCGAAAAGAACCGTTTGTGCTTGCCGAGGAGATTGCTTCTCAAGTGGTGATTCGAAAGCATCCTTGCATGGAAACCGCGGTGGTCTTGGATCCGCTAGCCGACTTCTTTGAGCAGATTGTCCGAGATGAGAATCCCAGTGACGATGAGGCATGATAGATAAACATAGGTAAATGTAATTGTATATAATGATCGTTTTTGTTATGGTGAATTGTTAAATTCACACGTGGTACATTGTCGGTACACGTGCACGCCATATATAACGCGCGTGGGGTTACTATGTACCCACGTCGTACTACTAAGGGGGTGCGTTCACATGTACCCAACATGCACTAGTCTGCCATTTGGTACATGACCGGTACATGTGTACGAGACACCATGTACCCAGCATGTACTCAGCATGTACTGCATGGTACACGTTGAGTGCATGCGTACAGTGTAGGCCCCTTCATAAGCAACAATCATTTTCGACCCAGCGACTGCAAAATAAGCAATTTGCTTATGTATACACCCCTGCTAAATATGAAGGGCACTAGAAATGCAGCGCTGATTGCTTAATACACTGTTGCTTAAAAACGGGCCCGCACTGTACGCGGGACCATGTACCCGGCATGTATCTACATGTACCCGCCCGGTGCATGCCGGGTGCACGTGTACGCACTCGATTGCGTACACATGCACCCCGCATGCACCGTTCTGGAAGTGTGTGCCCGTCGACGGGGTACATGTAGGTACACGTAGGTACACGCCAATCCTGTTTTCCGGATGTCCATTTCTGAAGGAATAACTCATTTGTTTACATCGAAACTTGTCAAGGATGTCTTAGTCACTTATGGCCTTGACATATATGTGAAAATATTGCACTTTTTTACAACTCGGATTTTCACTGAGTTTTGGGCCCCAAGTGGGGAGTGGACAGGTACATATGTACGTTGTCCAAGTACATGCCGGGTACATGCCGGGTACATGTCGGGTACAGGTGTCCTAAATTTGTAGGGACTGGAAGGTGATCCGTAGTTTCCTTCGCCCCGGATAAAATCCTGTACGCGAGACACTGGAAGATACGTCGTTGGGAGCAGTTTTGGATGTGCTGATCGCGGTATGGTTTCCCAGGACCAGTGAAGATCGTGGCGAGAAAGCGAACCCCAAGGGATCCGGTATTCTAGAGAGCCAGCGGTGCCAATGGTGAACATGGTATCGGCAAGGAGGTTGGTAGCGTCGGGCTGTAGGTTGGGGCAT